>JAJJID010000479.1:0-29256 GCA_022204955.1 Macrophomina pseudophaseolina
CGGGCATCACTGATGCCCTTTTCAACAACAGACAAACGAGTACGTCGCGTACCAGCTACTGACCAAGTACGACACGAACACGGCCATCAAGTCGTACGTCGACAAGTACGATTTCTACGTCTTCCCGGTCGTGAACCCTGACGGTAAGTTGATGAAGAAAGAAAATGAAGAAAGAAACAAAAAAAAAAAGCAAACTCCCCAAACCTCATCAGAGAATTGAGCACCACTCACACATACACCACTCCCCCACAGGCTTCGTCTACACGCAGACCAATACGCGTCTCTGGCGCAAGAACCGGCAGCCGGCTTCGGGCAGCAGCTGCATCGGCACCGACATCAACCGCAACTGGGCGACGGGCTGGAGCGTGGCGGGCGGCTCGTCGACCAACCCGTGCGACGAGACGTACCGCGGCAGCGCGGCGCTCAGCGCGCCCGAGACGGCCGGCCTGGCCGCCTTCTCGCGCGCCGTCCGCGACCGCCAGGGCGTCAAGATGTACATGGACTGGCACTCGTACTCGCAGCTGTGGATGACGCCGTACGGCTACACGTGCAACAGCCTGCCCACGACGAACTCGGAGCTGCAGCGCATCAACGCCGGCGCGGTCGCGGCGATCGAGGCCGTGTACGGGACGCAGTTGTGAGTCATTGGCCCCCCGTTCGGCTTCTAGCTTGTGTTTCTTGACGTGTGCGAGACGGCTGATTATGTGATGTCGAACAGCGAGTACGGGCCGGTCTGCCAGACCATCTACCAGGCCTCCGGCTCGTCAATTGACTATGCCAACGACGTGGTCAGGTCGCAGTACACGTTCACGGCGGAGCTACGCGACACGGGCCGCTACGGCTTCGTGTTGCCTGCCAACCAGATCAGGCCGACCAGCGAGGAAATGTGGGCGGGTATCAACTACGTCTTGGCGAACATGAGGTGAGGGCAAAAAAAAAAAAGGTAAATAAAATATAGCCAGATTGGAAGAGGCTGGGTGATCGCACTGCGGACGGTGTTGCTTGGATGTCGTACAGGTACAGTCTCGAACGCTTGTGGTTTGCTGTCGAGTCCCGGTTTTGGTTAGTCTCGAGTCCTCATTGATAGATAAAGGAATTGAGAGTGGCTTGAACCATGATCTGAGCGAATAGCTGAAGCCCGTGAGGTACGGTTTCGAAGCATGAAAGAATCGGAGTTGAGGCGAGGCGCCCTTGTACCACTTTGATGACCAGTCCACGTGGAGACACGCATTGACCGGGGGAGGCCGTAGTCGGTCCACTCGAGTCGAACGGGCACCTTGCCAGAGATGGCTGCTCCCACTGTTCGCGTAGCTAGATCAGGAATGCTGTGACCCCATTTAGCTCGGTTGGCTCCGAGGCTCTTGCAGGATGGACTGTCGTTTGCGGGCCGTGGGAGGGCTCTTTTGGGGCGGTTCGGCCCGCGAAGGCCTAACGAGGCATGTGTGGGCCTGAGGCCGGAAACAAACCCGATGACGGTCCCAGAGACAAGGGCGTTGGGGAGACGGTGGTTAATTTTACGCGAAACGCAAAACAACGTGTGCTTGGGAAGTGGGCAGAGTGGAAAAAAGCGTCGGGTGCGATCTCAGCGGTAGCGTCAGATGGTGCAAGGTTGGACAGGGAAGGCAGGTAAGCACGTGGAACATGTATTCTGCGACGCCCGACGGCGCAGGTCTAGGCAGTTGTTTGTTGGGGAATCCAGTGTCTGTCCACTAAAGGCAGGGAGAAATGGCAAACATGTGAATGAAGCGTGGGTAAGCAGGAATAAGCGGATGACCGCATGACAGCCTTACGAAGATTAGGCGTCAGCTTACGCCGATCTCTCATGATCTCTTACAAGGATTCGTCTGATCTGAAAATCTTGCGATTGGAGGACGTGAAAGTGGGCGTCCGCTCAGTCGGTTGGCGGAATACGTTGGACGACGGCCGGTATGATCCAAAGTTTAGATTGGGTATATTTCTGAATTTTGGGTTGACTCAAAAGTTCGGCTTGTCTATTACATTGCAAGCTTGTCTTGGCTCCCCGAGCACGCAGTTCCTCCAAGAGTATCGCCTGATCTTGGGCGTCCTCGGCAGCTCTCCTGACCATGGGGCAGTTCGCCACGGCTTCCAGGCAGCGTATTACTCGGAAATTGCCGAGTGGACCTTCCCAGGCATTTAAAAAATGCCAGGGATCATTACAAACTTCTTGCGCTTGTACTGAGGGCCGAATTCCTTCCTGTATCTTCTCTCTTTCTTAGCGGCCCACAGAGCCATCTGCACGCCTGCCACAAGCACGAACAAGGCGGTAGAAAAGAAACCGCTCTTGCCAATGAGCGAGTTGACAATCCACACACCAGTCCAAGAGACGATTTCGAACAAGTAGTTGGGGCAAGTGACCCAGTTAAAGCCAAGGCCCTGTGGAATGCCGCGGGCCTGAGGATTGTCGGCCGGCCTCAGAGCGCGCAGAACCAAGTGCGTGTTGAGATTGGCAAGCTCGCCAGCGACAAACAAGGCAATAGCAACATATACGGCCAAAGGGTTGGAGCTGATCTCGGTCTCCGAGGAGCCGTAGGCGAAGACGGCCAAGTTGAGACCAGACAGCAGCCAGTAGTGGCCGGAGTTCTTGAAGATATTGAAGGCAGGCATGGTGGCGTTGGAGAATCGGTGGACGAACAACGTCTCCAGCTCACGCTTCAAGAAATGGACGGTCACCATGGCGAGCGAAAGCTTCTGGAGGGAGGTCGGCGCGGGAAGAGAGCTGGGCGAGAGCGAAGGGTACGGGTAGAGATAAGGACGAAGGTAGTAGATGAGCGGGTGGATGAGCAGCGGGCCGGCATACTCGACGAGGAAAACGGTGCGCCAGGCGATCTGGGGGCCTATTCGCGGAAGACGTCAGTGGAGGAGGATTGGGCACGAGAGGCGAGGGGGCCAAACCAAGATCCTTCACGGTGATGACGCTCTTCTGGCGCAGGCCGGTGTCTTGGACGAGGGTCCTGGTAGAGTTGGGGACGACGGATCCGTCGCTGCCCTTGGCAATGCGCAGGCGGTGGACCGAGGTGGCCGAGGCAGCGGCTATGCGCTTGTAGAGCTCGGCGGTGGAGTCGGACAGGGCAATGGTGGTGTCGGCAGGCAGCTTCCTGATGGGCTTGCCTGGGGCATTGGGTCAGCGGCACGCCACGCGGGCGGGCGCGAGGATACATACCGCGAGGCTGCACGACGAGAGTGACGGGTTCGGCCATGGGTGCGGTGGTGCGGAGGGGTGCGTCGGTGGGAGAGCTCAACGGATTTGCGAGAGAGGCGCGAGAAGTAGCAGGCGGCGGCCCAGATGGCCCAAGCTCCGACGCGACTCGCCCGCCGACAGCCGAGATGGAGATATTTCGCCGTCAAGGCTGGCGCTGGGGCTGGGCCGCTCGTGCAGACCGTGTGTTTTTTGCTTTTGCCCACCGCTCGAGGCTCGGGTGACGTGCAGCACGAAGGCATGCCTGCTGTGCCGTGGCATGCAGCATGCCTGTCCTGCCTGCAAGTGCGTGTAAGCTCAGCTCGCGCTTGACCGACCGCCCGCCCAGCCAAATGGCCGTCCGCCCTGCCCGTCGACACTCCCAGCCAGCACGCTCTCTCAGCCTTGCCCTGGCCCCAGGCTCC
Organism: Macrophomina pseudophaseolina; assembly: GCA_022204955.1. Taxonomy (NCBI): domain Eukaryota; kingdom Fungi; phylum Ascomycota; class Dothideomycetes; order Botryosphaeriales; family Botryosphaeriaceae; genus Macrophomina; species Macrophomina pseudophaseolina. The sequence continues at coordinate 3,622 of JAJJID010000479.1, forward strand.
AGCGCCTGTAGGCCGTCCGGCCTGCGCCCCGCGGTTCCGCTCCTCCATCGCGCCGGCAGATGCGCCTGTTTGCGGCCGGTATGCCCCACCACAGCTGGCGTCTCAGCCCCAGCCCCAAGCCCTCAGCTTCGCGGCGTGGCAGACGACTGGTAATCCCTCCCCGCGCCATTGGCTCGTCCCCCCTGCCCGGCCGTGGCCCCTTGCTGCCCTCCACAGTCGCCTTTGCCCGATACCATGCCCGAATCGATCCACCTCCATCGCTGACCTCGACCTCATCGTCGCGACTGCTCTCAGCCGCACATGCTAGCCCGCTCGAGTACGGCGGCCTCCACTCCAACCTCCCACGTATATCTAGCCCGTGCCCGGCTGCCGCCACCCTCCATCCCAATCTTCTACCGATCGCCTTCCCGCGACCACGTGTGTTGCTATAATTGACCGCCCGCCCGCCCTTGTCTTTCCTTCGCCGCTGTCTTATATCAATCCTTTCCACTACGCCCGCGTCTTTCTCTAATTGATACCCCCCCACATGTAAGTCTCCTGTCGTACGAACCGCCTCATCTGCGTGCCTCGCTTCCGTCCACTGTGCCCGCCCAGCTCCACCCGCACCCACGCTTCCTCGCCGCTCCCGTGGCATCTCAGCGAAAGCCCGCCATTGCACGCCCGCCTCCCGCAGCTCTCCCCCCGCCGTCCTCCCCAATTGCCCTGATCCGGCTCTAGCCGGCTCCTTTATCACCCCGCCTGTCTTTTTTCTTTGACAGTCCTCCTCGTCTCGAGTCGTCCAACCCCGTCTAACCACCAGCCAGCGTGCTGACAGCCGCCATGTCTGCGCACTTCACATCCGAGCCTGAGCTCTCTCAGCTCGACAAGACCCGCAAGGAGGTCTCCAACGCCTTGTCCACCCTCAGCACCCTCATCAACCAGGCTCTGAAGCCCGTCCCCACCGGCACCGGCAATGGCGCCGATCTCAGTGACGAGGACTACCACACAGATGCCGTCGAAGCCGCCGAGGCCGGTCTCTCGGACCTCAGCCATATGGGCATCACTGACTACAAGACGCTCTACGAGGTTCTGCAGCAAAAGATTACCGGCGAGCTTGTCGACGACAAGACCTACTTCATGGAGAGGCTCATCCAGGCTGCCGCCGGCCTTCCCGACACTTCCCCGCTTGGCAAGAAGCTGACCGACGGCTTCCTCACACAGCTCTACGGTGACCTGCAGCATCCCCCTCAGTCGTACCTTGGCGGCCACTTGAAGTACCGCATGGCAGATGGCTCGTGGAACAGCCTGAAGCACCCCAAGCTTGGCGCTGCTGGCATGCCCTACGCCAGGACTGTGCAGCCCAAGACCCCTCAGCCCGTGGCCCTTCCCGACGCTGGCGTCGTTTTCGATTCTCTCATGGTCCGCAAGAAGAGCGAAAAGCATCCAAACCGCATTTCCAGCATGCTCTTCTACCTGGCATCCATCATTATCCACGACCTCTTCCACACCGACCACGACGACTTCTCCAAGTCCAAGACTTCATCCTACCTTGATCTGGCCCCTTTGTATGGCAGCAACGAGGACGACCTGAGGCGCATGAGGACCTTCAAGGATGGCAAGATCAAGCCCGACTGCTTCGCGGAAGAGCGGCTTCTGCTCTTTCCTCCCGGCGTTGGCGTGCTCTTGATCATGTTCAACCGTTTTCACAACTACGTCGCCGGTCAACTCGCCGACATCAACGAGGGCAACAGGTTCTCGAAGCCTGTCGAAGGCAGGTCGGGTCCGCATACTCAAACTTGGGAGAAGTATGACGAGGACCTTTTCCAGACCGCGCGTCTGATCACCTGCGGCCTCTACGTAAACTGCATCCTGCTCGACTATGTGCGCACTATCCTCAACCTTAACAAGACTGACAGCAACTGGGCGCTCAACCCTCGCGCTGATATCAAGGGTGTTGAGCAAGGCGTGGGCAACCAGGTCTCTGCCGAGTTCAACTTGGTGTACCGCTGGCACTCTGTCATCTCAGACCGCGATGAGAAGTGGACTGAGGACCTCTGGAAGGAGCTTTTCCCTGACAAGGACCCGAAGAACATGGAGATGCATGAGTTCCTGGCGCGCTTAAACAAGCTCGCGGAGCAAACTCCAAAGGAGCCCGAAAAGAGGACTTTTAACAAGTTGCAGCGCAAGGCTGACGGCACCTTTGACGATGATGAGCTCGTCAAGATCCTCACCGAGAGTATTGAGGACTGCGCAAACAGCTTCGGCGCACTGCGCGTGCCTGCTGTGATGCGCGCCATTGAAGTCCTTGGCATTGAGCAGGCCCGTGCTTGGAATTGTGCCACCCTGAACGAGTTCAGGAAGCATTTCAACTTGACCCCCCACACGACCTTCGAAGACATCAACCCCGAGGTCGCTGACCAATTGAAGCACTTGTACGAGACTCCGGATCGTGTCGAGCTCTACCCGGGTCTCGTTGTGGAATCTGCCAAGGAGCCCATGGTTCCTGGCTCTGGCCTTTGCACCAACTACACCATCTCCCGCGGCGTGCTCTCTGACGCTGTGGCCCTCGTCCGTGGTGACCGCTTCTACACTCTGGATAACCATCCGAAGCTTTTGACCAACTGGGGCTTTGCGTTGATCCAGTCTGACACGGAGATCGATAACGGCTGCGTGTTCTACAAGCTGTTCATGCGTGCCTTCCCCAACCACTTCAAGCCTGATTCTGTCTACGCACACTACCCGCTCACCATCCCTTCGGAGATGGAAAGCGTGCTCAAGACCTTGGGAAAGGCACACATGTACACATTCGACAAGCCCAAGTACGAGGGTCATCCCCAGCTCGTCTACTCTTACGAGTGTGCTGAGAAGATCCTCGGTGACAAGGCGACCTTCCACGTCACCTGGGGTCCCGCCATGGAGTTCCTCATGGGCAAGCCTGCGAAGAACTTCATGCTCGCTGGCGATGGCTACGAGAACATGGAGTCTCGTAAGATGATATCCGAGGCACTTTACATCAAGGAGTGGCAGAACGAAGTCAAGAAGTACTATCTGACCAAGAGCGAGGAGATTCTGAAGAAGAAATCATATAAGCTGGGCGATAACCTCAACCAGGTCGACCTCGTCCGCGATGTCGGTAATCTAGTACACATCCATTTCGCCGCAGACCTCTTCCTCTTGCCGCTCAAGACGGAAAATAACCCGCATGGCATCTTCACGGAGCATGAGCTCTATATGATCCTGGCCGCTGTGTTCACGGTCGTTTTCTTTGACCTTGACCCCGGTTCTTCTTTCCCGCTGCGTCAGAAGGGTCAAAAGGCTACCCAGTCCCTGGGAAAGCTTGTCGAGCTTAAAGTCAAGGAGATCAAGGCCGGTGGCGGCATCCTATCCAGCGCCATGTCCATGGTCTTCCCTTCTGCCGAGACCGGCAACAGCCTCGAACACTACGGCACCCACCTGATCAAGCGGCTCCTAAAGACTGACAAGGACGTGCACGATCTCGTGTGGGGACACATTATGGGCACGGCTGGCGGCATGGCACCCAACCAAGGCCAGCTCTTCGCGCAGACAATCGAGTTCTTCCTGACGACCGAGCAGGGCCGCGCGCTACTGCCCACCTGCCGCGCGCTGGCTCTGCGCGATGACGACGAGGCCTTCGACACACTTATGCACTACTTCATGGAAGGCAGCCGGCTGGGCGGCGAGACGGGCGTCTTCCGCTACGCCACCAAGCCCGTCACCGTCATCGACGCCGGCCGCACCATCGAGCTCAAGCAGGGCGACAAGATCATGGTCCACCTGCGCGCTGCCTCGCGCGACCCGGCCATCTTCCCGGATCCGGACCAGGTCAAGGTTGACCGCCCGCTCGAGGCTTATATCCACCTCGGCGCCGGTCCGCACCAGTGCCTCGGCTTGCCCATGACTCGCATCGCCCTGACCACACTGTTCAAGGTTGTGCTGAAGGAGTGTCCGAACTTGAGGGTCGCAAAGGGCCCGCAGGGCACCATTAGGAAGGTCGAGCAGGCCATGGGCCCGCCTGAGTTGGAGAGGAAGGAGGTCAGGTATCACAAGTATCTGACCGAGATGAATGACTCGTTCTTCCCGTTCCCGCAGTGTAAGTTTTGCCTCTTTATGTTGTTTTGCATTCTTCGCGGATATTTGCTGACAATTTCCAACAGCGCTCAAGGTCAACTGGGACGACGCTGAGACGCACGGAAACGGCTCCGCGAACGGCAGTGCATAAATGAACTGTATATGGACTGGTTATAGACACAGACAGCTTGCGTATTAGGGAAATTGGACATAGGGAGGTGTTGGAGATGCATATTTCTGGAGACCTGGGTATATAGCGGTGGTGATGACTTATGATGATGAGTTTAGCCTTCCTGGAGTGTAAAATGGAATCAGTTCGGTCATGGATCAAGATAGCGGTATACCTGATATGTATTGCTTTTATGCTGTACACGAGTGATCATGCGTCTATAACATAACCAAGCTCACACGCAGAATGCATGACACAAACCAATATTGCTATCACCATGACTCAGCGGCCTGGCTTCATGTTCGCTTCTCTCGGATTCGCTGACTAAGCAGACACAGGTGTGACACAGTATCTTTACGGAACGATATGACCGCGAATACTATGACGTTTCTGATAGTTTGTTCGTTCAATTATAAGCCACCTGGCCGGAAAGAAACATCAAGCGATCATTGATATAGTAATGACCGGTCAAATCCTACACGCATTCCGCTTAGCTGAAGGTGGCGGGCGCATTCAGAGGGCAACTGAATTTATGCTTACCTCTGGGCGATTCAGATGCTGAGTACTTATGATCAAGGCTCTTCCAAGTTCTCCACTTGCTCCGATTTTAGGAAGGAACCTCGACGGCCAAGAAATTCGTGAAGTGTCCATTTCATAGACGCACTTTTCTCAACCTGAGGCAACTTTGGAGAGGATCGAAGTTCACCTTTCGAGCCATCCAAACTTAGCTATTAGATACTCATCATGAAACCCTGGCGCTGAGAAGGCATGGGTTTGCGTCAACGAGATTCCCTCTAGGCTCCGCTGCGGTCCGCAGCGTGTATAAATTCTCTCTTTCCCCTACATGGGACCTTCAACGTTTCACCTCCCATCCCCACCCGCCGATCTACAAGAAATGCCTGTTGCAAGAGTTCGCTGGTCGACGCACCCTGCGCCCTCAAACGTCGTCCTTCCCCATATTCCGCCCTCAATTGTCCAGCAATGCATCTCCCACGCCTCCCCGCCCTCCTCTCAGCCATCACGGAACGTGCGCGTCCGATGGCTCTGGCCCCGATAAACCATCCTGCGAGAGTGCGACAAATGGGGTACCATGCTGTGTCTTCATAATGGTAGGTTGCTTGCCTCGATGGGTTGGGGAGAAGAAATGGTGAGTAAGTGATGCGCTAATGATCTACTGCAGCGTGGTGAATACGAAACGGGCACCTGCTCAATATTTCTTATATGCAGTACCTGTAAGCCCTTAATAGAACCGCTTCCACTCGAACGTCTCCATAATTTCTGTGGAGCAGGCAATGAAGCCTACAGGGGCAGGAAAAGAGGACTTATGCTGTGTCTACGTCGCGGTAGGTCGCCTGCTCCACCAGATCGGGGAGGCATGCTGTTGGAAGATTTGATTTAGTAGTGTTTTGGATTCTTTTATGTTTTAGACTCGTCACGTACCTGTTTTAGCGTGTAAGCGAGTTACACAACCGTTTTACCCCAGTAGCTAGAATAGGTATAAGCGGAGCCCTTACGGCCTCGCTCTACTAGGCATGCCGACTTGCCTTCATCAGTTGTACTGGGTTGTCATATTAGACTCTTTCCAACAAATGCGTTGAGTAAAGGATGCGTTCAATGATCAAGTGCAGTCGGATCATTAAGCGTAGAGCTACTGCGAAGTATTTCTTATGCACAGTTATTGTACACCACTGCGGTGTGGAGATGGGTCTTGAGTTCTGCCCGCTCGTCCGTTTGAAGAACTGCTTGACCCGTGTCTAATGCCTGTAAGGAAAATGGCACATGCCACTTCGCCGGTATATAAATTAGTCTTCCAATACACCAGCAAGTCAAAGACATCTAAAGCCAACTATGAGCTGATATGCTTCACGTTTGTACTTGAGGACTAGTACGTGCGAGCTAACGCGTCAAGACAGGAAGGTAGCTCGACTGATATTTTCTTTTTCTTTCTGTCAGAGATTCCCCTCTAGCCACATGTCACTCGCCGCAGGATAAATACTGGAGAAATTTTTGAGATATAGTTCTATTACTACCGTATCCTTTGCGGTGTGTCGGCTTTTAGTTATCGAGCTGCTTTGTGAAGATCAAGGTGCGGTAGCTCAGCCACGATCTGCAGAAGCTTTTCACACTTCTGCAACTCTGTCGCAAAGACTGAGGTGCAAAATCAGCTTAGTTCGCTCATTTCTCCCCTACCGATACATTCACATGCCGCTGAGCGCATCACCAGCCCTGTCAGCCCTTCACTATTCGAACATTGTGACGTCATCATGCGAAGCATCACCTTTGCACTGCGAGCTTGTCCCATTCTCACGATCTTAAGAAGAACTGACCAAAACATTTACCTCCGTCGACAGCTCTGAACCAACCCCGCCATGAAGCACAGCAGCCTGGTCCTCGACCCCTCGAAGGCGGAGCCACCAACCCGCACCGCCCCCGCCGGCACCACCCAGCCCTCCTCGCTCCCCGCCCCCAAAGAAGTCAAAGTGGCCCCGAACGGCACGGATGGCGGGGGCGAGAATGCGAGCATCTACTTCGTCGGCACCGCCACCACGATCCTCGAGTGGGAAGGCATCCGCATCATGACGGACCCGAACTTCCTGCACGCGGGCGACCACGTGCACCTCGGGCCGGGCGTGCAGGGCACGCGCCAGACCAACCCGGCCGTCGACCTGCACCAGCTGCCGCGCATCGACGCGGTGCTGCTGTCGCACTACCACGCCGACCACTTCGACCAGGAGGTCGAGGCCTCGCTGCGGCGGTCCCTGCCCATCGTCACCACCCCGCACGCCAAGGCGCACCTGGCGGCGAAGCAGGGCGCGGGCGAGGCCTTCAGCCAGGTGTTCGATCTCGATTTCTTCGAGGACATGTTCCTCGACGTCAAGCAGCCGGCGGGCGCGCGCGTGCCCGCGGTGAAGGTGACGGGCATGCCGGGGAAGCATGTGCCGCCCGGCCCGGCGGGAGCGCTGAAGGCCGCGAACGAGCTGCTGCAGGCGGTGCCGCCGACGAACGGCTGGATGCTGGAATTAGGCTACAAGGCCTCTGCCGATGATGCGGGCTCTTTCCGCTGCGGTTACAGGTGAGTGGCCGCATCTTTCGGCATTTGGGCGGCGGGGTGCCGGCGGTGCCGTGTGCTAATTCCCCGCAGGATTTACATCTCCGGAGACACGCTCATGGTTGACGAGCTGAAGGAGATCCCGGAGCGATACAAGGGTCAGAACATCGATCTGATGCTCATCCATCTGGGCGGCACGACCATTCCCGGGCCGAAGGTGCCGTTGTTGATGGTGACGATGGACGCGAAGCAGGGTATTGAGCTGGTGAGGTTGATTGATCCGGACCTCACAATCCCAATCCACTACGAGTACGTATTTCAAAGCCCAATAAAGAGGAGAGCCGCTGATTCTTTGGGAAGTGACTACGATGTCTTCCTATCACCGTTGTCGGATTTCAAGAAGGCCGTAGAGGAAGCTGGATTAAGCAACAAGGTTGTGTATCTGGACCGGAAGGACCAGTTCAAGTTCGCTGTGAAGGAGCAATCATAATCAATCTTAGCGGGACCGGTCGAGCTACTCACGTTTTGTGGACGTTTTTATCCTCACTTTCTTCTCCAGACGTAAAATATTAGCACAGCGCCAAATGGAGGGATTCCGAGCAGTTAGTTGTTGAAGCTGCACCTGAGAAGAATGCTGCCCTTTCTGGGAAACAATTAACAGGCAGATAAGGATTTATGTTGAACATGTACGCTATGCTCTTCTAGGTGTCTTCGCTGTAAATTGTTTTAACACGGCTTGACACTCTACACCGAGTACTTTCTATAATTTATATAACTCTAAGTCCATTACTACGGTAAAATAGTTATATAACTTACCAAAACCGGTATATAACGATCCTAAAATACTTTATAAATTATGTACTTTAATTATTATAAAAAAAATTCCCAGCCTAATAAGACTTTGTAACCAAAGAGGACTACTTACACGCACCGTATGAGTGCGCCACGACCTAGCCAGAAGACCGCCTGCCTCCCAATGAGGTAGTTGTGTTGACATCCGTCCTCTCCTCACTGCTGTACGTTGGTGAGGAATCGGTGAGGGTGACTGGTGTTTTTCCTCTCCTTGCTGTCCGCTGGTGGTGTTGAGCCTTCACTCATACTCTAGTCAAAAAACAACTTCCGCGCCTCATCCGGCCTACCTACTTTCTGCCCTGCAACGAAGCCGCAATAAAACACAATAAAAAACCGTATTTATTAGCAGATTAAATTAAAAAAGAAAAAAAAAAAACTTTAGTTCTTCGTAATAATGCTGGAAAAAACCACATAAATACTACAGAGAAGATCTATAAATTATAAATATTTATTGGAAATTTCGTGTATTTAAGGTTTAGTAGCGTAGCTTGGCCGTGTTAGGTATAAGAGGGCCCCTGCCCGCCGACCACGGCTTATTACTAAGAATCTTATGCTCCACCACTAAGTCTAACATTATTATTTTAATAAATCTAATATACTAGAATACTTTAAGTAACTTAATGTTGGAATATCACGTGTGTGTACGATAAACTTTAGCTTAGTCATGGAAGAGGACGGATAAGAGGACTCCCCTGAGCGTCCCTCTCACGCCTCATGCCACTCATTCTCAATTGATGGTATCACCACCAAATCCAACACTTAAGAAACCTTATTCCTTAAAGAAGGAGTAGTATTAGAATCTAGAGCTCTAAATAACTAAGTACACCAGCGCTGGTTTAGAAACGCTGGGTGATATGAAAGCGGGATTACCTGCCTAGGGTCACGCGTAGGCGTTAGGTGATGGATGGGGTCGAGACGTTAGGCAGCTAGGGGCGGAGGGCCATATAGTTTTCTTTCTTTACCTCTGTACTCCCTCTTCTTTCTTTCTTTCTTCGTGCTTGAAAGTTTTTTTCTACGTGATCTCGGTTCTATCGTTATTCCTAGCGTCAGCTACGCCGTGTAGGCGTTATTCCCGTGTGTGCTTTAGCTACTGCCTTTCCCAAGCCTGTACGCGCCGTCTTTCCTTAGGGTTAGTTGTCCTACGCGAGAGTGCCGACCGTGCGACTCTACTACCCGTGGGGTTTCCTCGCCCTTGCAGTATCTCTTCCAGCGCGGGCTTTTCTGCCCGTTGGGTTATAAATTCCTTGCCCCCTTGGCTTTGTAACACTGAAATGAAAGCTACTAAATACAGTATAAGCGGCTCCCCCGTAACAGTTAGAGACTAGTTGGTCATTCCCGTCGGTGCACTGGAGCTTGAATCATGTAAATCTTTCTAAATACCGACGATTCTCCGAAAGATGTAGGAATTTTTATAAACGACATTTGCCAAGTGCTGGCCCTAGGGTAGATTACTGATATCATGAAGAGCACGCCCAATCTGCTTTGAAATCGAAGCTATATCACATTGGAATAAGAAGCCATCCGTCCCGCTTGACCTGACAGTTTAAGACTACGGGTCTTATACCCATGCGAACTCCTTATCCAAACATGGCGCCCTCTTTCATTGCCGCTTCAACTATCGCCTTTCTCGTCGGGATTCTGCTGCCAAGTGCAGCGAACGGCTCAGGAATACCCAACATCAAAGCTACCTTTGGAAATGCTCCGGCACCCTTCCAACTAGACGTGGATCCGGAGTTTATTCGCGAAACACATGAAAAAGTCGCTCGCGCCGTGGCTCCAATTGCTCTGGCCGACGCGCCAGATGACGGGCCGAGCGTGCAGGATTACACTGCCATTCGAGACTTCTGGGTTAACAATTACACCTGGGAATCTGTTCAGCAGTCCATAAACAGCAGGTGGGACTTTTCTTTCTTGCTTTACTATAATTCATGCATTGAGCTCTAACGTATGTCAGATTCCATCAATTTACCACCACTGTCAAAAATGAGGATTCGGATTACACCGAGCCTGTTCCTCTCCACTATGCCCACCACACTTCTCCGCGGGCGGATGCTATTCCAATGCTTTTTATACATGGCTGGCCGGGTTCTTTTCTCGAATTTGGGCCTATCATTGACCTTCTCACGAGTCCGCCGAATGATTCGCTCCCCGCCTTTCATGTTGTGGCTCCGTCAATCCCCGGGTTTGGCTTCTCGCCTGCTCCCACTCGATCAGGCTTTGGACCGAAGGAGGCCGGTCATGCGTTCAATTCCCTGATGACGCAGTTAAATTACACCAAATACGTCATCAACGGTGGTGATTTGGGCGCTTTTGTGCTTCGACACCAAGCTGCCTCCTATCCATCAAACGTGGTGTCGGTCATCTGCAATTTTTGGTTGATTCAGCCAAATGCAACGGATCTATCCCGCTTCGCATTGAATCAGACAACGGAAGATGAGAGTTATTATATTCAGGGTGTCCATACGTACCAAAATGAAAATTCCGGCTACCGATACGTCCACCAGACGCAACCACTGTCGATTTCGTACGCCATGACAGATTCCCCGATTGGATACGCCATGTGGATATACAGTCTGATGAATGGAGCGACCGACCGCCGCGTCCGCGACTGGAGCCCCGAAGAAGTCATCACCTGGGCACTCATGTATCTGATCCAAGGTCCGTATGGCTCACTTAGGTTTTATAAAGAGGCAGTCTCAGATGGCGACTGGGTCGGCTTTGGCTTTGGAGATTTTCCTTTTGTGGAACAGCCGACAGCGATCAGTCTGTTTCCCTACGATCTCTGGTATCGACTGCCCCTAGACTGGGCTCAGAGAAGAGGAAATGTAACCGCACGATACTTACATGACCGCGGTGACCACTTCCCGGCATATCGAACATCTGAGCTCTTTGCATCTGATATGTGGGCCTTTTTTGGAAATGAATCACTCTCTGGGGCCCAGGCTTTTCGGTCTGTTTGATGTTGGCATCCCTTTAACCTTAAATATTTGACTAATCTACACCAATAATCTCTCAACAGGGTCCAAATACACCAAACCTTAAGAATATAGCTCTATTAGCACTATAAATACAAGACCTAGTAATAACTAAGTTAGCTCTAACGATCTGTAGTATTTCTTACCTTGACCACTTAAGCTTATTTAAAATCTCTCTTTTCCTAGCTTGCCACCTAGCCCGCCTTCTCGCCAAGGGCTCACACTACGTAATTAGGAATGTTTGCAAAGCAGAGAGGTTCCGCAGCTGTGTTCCGTTTACCATAAATGATGGGGCCTCATAATCGTCGGCATTTATATAAGGTCCAGCGCGGGCCTCGACAAAATTATTAGACAGGATTTTTGCGGCTGAGCGGACTCACATTCCAGGGGTTTGAATATAACCTCGTACCCGGCCACTGTTGCTGTCCTTGTTACTACGCTTATTCGCAAGCATTGTCGATGCCATGCGCAACAGCTAAAATATCCAAAACACAAGCGCAAAGGCGCCGCTGAAGTATCAGCGTGGTTTTTTTCCACCCAAGCCCCTGGGGAGACGACGTGTTGATTGTAATATGCGGTAAGCCGGCTTCATCAAACTCACTGGGTGTCTGGACCGATATCTCGAGCGATACAGACATATTGGGCAGGCCTTGCGGGGAAAAGGAGTCTAGAGAATTGCAGATTACTATTCTACAATGTGCGCGCGAGCCGTGTGAGGTCAGAAGTAACTGATTACTCATCGAAGGTAGGCTTAATCTAGCACTAGCGGCTCGCTTGCAGGTCCTAGCGAGCCGAAGGTTTCATAATGAAAACAGCGAGTCGTGGCTCCTACATCGCTAGACCCGTAGAAGAAGATAATATATAATAGAATATGTATGTTTAGTCGAGTCGTAGCAGGATAGACACCTCCGGGCATAGCAAAATTTATGCCTCAATGCATAGTAAAATACAAAATGTAAAGCTTAAGAACAAGGTTCGGGATGTTACATAAAGCTAATGCGCGGCTTGACAGCTGTATATTTCATGTCTTACTGTTGGATTTGGTGGTAAAATGAGATTCTTGGTGATGAGCCGTGGCAGGCGGGCAGGGCCCCTTTTATACCTGCTACGGCCAAGCTACGCTACTAAACCTTAAATACACGAAAGTTCCAACACTTACGTTTTATCCCAGGGCGACAAAGGGGTCACATGTCACATAAAAATAGGGCTCGTTCCCACTGATATGAATCCGGTGAGTGAATTGACCGCGAAGGCCAAGACTATCTGAGGAGGAACTCTTAAATACACGTGTTACGAGCCCAGGGTACGAGGGCTTCATGATCCCACCGGCGTGGTCCCGTACGGGAAGGTCCGGAGGGACGCAGACGCGTGCGGGCTTAGTGTCAAACCAGCTTCATTAGTGTTATAGCTAGTGTAGCTGCGAAACCACTCTTTTGGCGATAGAGGCACGGCTATAAGAGGAGCCCTCTGGGGCCCCCTCTTCTTAAAGATGTCGACTTTTCTTCATCAGTTGTACTAGGTTGTCAAATGGACACTTTCCAACACTTAGTCAAATTAGCAGTCGAAGCCCGTGCGGGAAGAACACCCCCAAGACGCGGCGAGACCAAGGTGATGATGTCAGGTGCAGGATCCCGTAGGGAATAAGGGCGCTCATGGACAAGATACAAATCCAGGAAACCGACAAAAGACACGGCGACGGACAGAAAGCATGTGGGAATCTTCACCGCTCTTTTAAGAAGTCTCCAGGTTAGTGGTGAGTATCTGCTCTGCAGAAGGCGCAACTGCAACCCAGGGTGTCTTGTTTGTAAGTTGCATAGATGACTCTGCTCGCAATCGATGAGCGAACGATGCTTGATTGATGCGCCGCTCGTGATTTTGAATCGGAGCCGCCTCAGAATCAATAACTACGCTAATATAAATTTTCAAGTAGAATTACACAGCCTTCTCTGCAAGAAATCAGCTTGTACTTTGACGCATTCTTCAAATGACGGCTGCCCAGCGTGTGCTTCGTAGTGACCGCTATTGAAGAGATGCAGCTCTTTAGGCTCAAGCGCACGATTGTACGCCTCCAGGGATGTCGCAGTGGCGGTCACAACGTCATTGGAAGCCACGGACAGTAGCAAGGACGTCGGGATATATGCTGAATATAAGCCCCCGCAGGGTGCGCTCTCAAATGCTCCATACTAATAATAGTTCAGTAGAAGCAATTTCCAAGCGCATTTGCGGTAACGTTGAGATCATTTCACTTACCTCTTTAATGTTGCTTCATTTTTCCAGGTCTTGAAAACTTTCTCAGCACCGCCCATTGCCGCATTGCTGTCTTTTGTTGTCACGGCTGATCGATTCAAAAGATTTGGGTCAACGACAGGGACCATCATCGACGGTTTACCAGCTGCTCGAGTGAATCGATCTGTGGCAACCGCAATGATTAGTTTGAAGTGAATTGCAGATAACCGGACACAAAACTTTTGAAAGCCGGCTTCCCAATCCACTACCACTTCATGGGTGTTCCCACTCTCGAAAAAGGCATCCCCGGGGTTCAGTTCATCGCCACGCAGCGCGTTACCGAAGGCATCAAAGAACTGTGCAATACGATTTGCGAGCACGTCTGGCCCGGGATGTTCCCCGGTCAGCTCGAAACTACCAAGCCGGTGCCCAACGCGCTTCCAATGTCGGGGGAGTTCTCCGTCGACGGCCACAAATGCCACGGAATTGAAGTCGGGCACACCCACAACGAGTTTCCAAGCTTCCTCCACGTCCCTTCTCTCCGTCTCATTGTCTCTGGCGATATAATCTGCGGCGATTGTCATCAACATTTCGGGGAAGCAAATACACCTGCCAAACGCAGGGAGTGGCTTGATGCTATTAATCGAATCGAGGCTTTGAACCCGCACATTGTTGTGGCTGGGCATAGGACAGCCACTCAGGCCGATGCCCCTTACTTGATTCAGTCGACAAGGGATTACATCCACACGTTTGAGAGGGAACTGGCTCAGGCTGCGAGTGCGGAGGCGCTGTTCGATTAGATGGTCGTATTGTATCCTCACAGATGGAATCACTTCATTCTAGATTCTGGATGCCAGCAGTCATTCGCTGAACGTGAGAAAGAACGACTCTGACTGAACGAGGCAGCTCTAATGACTTGGAAACGTCAAAGGCATTTGAACCTATCCTGTGCAAGCAATGCTCTACTGCTACAAATATGTTGATTGTTGTTATTCTCGTGAAAATATACTTATGTTAATACACGTCTCTTTCTCAGAAAAGATATTGGAGTTTCAACTTAGATAGAACCTTGGCGCAACTGTGATACACCGTGGTGTCTGATTGTCCTGGAAAAATTTAGTGTAAGTATAGCATAATTTTGCAACTTCTGCTTTTCCATGCGACTATATATCGTGGAACACAGCCAGTATCGTCCATCAGCAGTGAGCAGTTGTAGGGTTCGGCCTTTGGGAAATTTAATAATTAATTAACTAATTACCTTAAATAGTATAAATGTATTAAAAACCCCGCTACTATTTATTTCTTTTACTTTATTTCACTATTCTATTCCCCACCTTCTTCTCTTCCAATCTTTACCTATACCCCTGTACACGCCGCCGCCCCTTTCGCCGTCTTTGTTATCGCACTTAGAACGGTGCTTGTTACCTTCACCGTCGTTGTCTTGACTACTGTGCTCTGCACTACCACCGTCTGGCTCGGCGCCAGCGTGATCGTGGCCGTCTTCCACACCGTGCTCGTGCTCGCCGCCGCCGTGACGACTGCCGTGCTCGTGGCGTCCCGCGAAGATGTTTTGGCGACGGTGCTCGCGGGCAGCGTTATCGTGGACTTTTGCGTCACGGTGGCGAGAGAAGTCGTTGTAGCGGCGCCCGCGGCGGAGACGGTGGTGACGGAGGTGCGGGTGGCTGCGAGTGAGGTGGATGTCACCGTCAGTGTTGAGGCTTTCAGCGAGGTGGTTTTGCCGGTGAGTTTGGTCGAGGTTACGGTTGTGAAGAAGGTGGATGCCGGGTGGGTGAGGGTGGAGGACTTGGTGGCGATGGAGATAGTGGGGACCGTAATGGTGGTGGGCTTGAGGGTGGTGGTGGAGCCGACCGTCTTGGTGATCGACACAAGGGTCGTGGCGGTCGAGCCGGGGGCTAAGGTGGCTGTGGAGGTCTTGACGTAGGTGAGGAGGGTGGAGAAGACGGTGGATGTGGTGACGCTGTCACCGGCGGCGCGGGGACCTAAGGGGTACGAGCGCCTTTGGAGACTGTCGGTGGGCACGCAGGAGAGGGTTGTTGTGGATTTCTTCGTTGTCGTTTTCACGGAAGTGACAGTGAAGTAAGTCGTCGTTGCTTTGGTCGTCTTAGATGACGTGCCGCCGGTGCCCGTAGTGATGGTTAGAGTAGAGGTGACCCGCGCGGCCTTCGGGGTGAAAACGCTGGTCACATAGACGGTAGATCCGAGGCTGATTGTTGACGTGATGGGATCGAGCGTCCGGGTAGCCAAACTCGTCGAAGTAATGGTACTCTTCTCAGTAATCATCTGGGGCGCCTTGGTCGAGGTGGCGAAAACAGTAGTCGTCTGCTTGAGCACTGTGGTGATCGTGCTCGGCTCTGGTGTGATGGTGGTTCCGATATCGCTGGTGACGACCACAGTAGACGTCTGCGTAACATCGGGCTTCGACACGGTCTCAATGATCGTTGTTGTACTCTTCACGGTGCTGGTCTTGTACACTGGGTCGGGGGTAACGGTGGCACCCATGTCCAGCGTGATAGTCTGCGTTGAGGTGAGGGTCGGAACAGCGCCAGTGACGGTTGTGAAGAGAGTCTCCTTGTCGGTAGTGACTTTAGTGACGAAGACGGTGCTCGGGGTACGCGTTGAAGACGAGATCGGAGTGCTAAGGGTCGAAGAGAGAAGGACGGACGAAGAGACCGCCGAGGTTGGAACAACAACCTCGCTGGCCACGAAGGGTTGGACATCGATCCGCGTGAAGTTGATCCAGGAGGTGACGGCGAAGAAGTTGGCGAGCTGGAACTGGGCGGCATCGGCAGCCGAGAGCTGCGTGGAAAATTTCGCACGGCCCGAAGTGCTTGCACCCGGTCCATAGTTCCCGTATTCGGCAAAAGTCACTCCGTCGGTCTGCGGGTTGGACTTGGACCACTGGCTCCAGCCTGCAGCCTCAACGCTGGAATCAAGATACGTCTCGATATACGCGACACGGGCAAGGTTGTTCCACGGACGTCCGAGGCTGATCTCGGTGAAGGGGCCGGTGCCGGGGGCAGGCTTAACGGTGCACTGGTCGAAGACGAAACCGGCGGCTGTAGTGTTGGTCGCGCGCTTGCTGGCGGTCAGGCTGACGTCGTCCGTGTTGGGTGAGATGGTTGAGCTGAGGAAATAGCCCGCGCCGGAGCCCCAGATCATGTCGATGTTACCGACAATCAGCGAGTTGAAGGTGAAGAAGTAACCGTTGATGAGTAGCGAGTCCTGATTGCCCCAGACCTGGCAGCCGTACAGTGATGCGTACTTGCTGGACTTGACGCCGAAGCCGAGCGAGGCGTAGTCCTCGGTTGTGCCGAAAGAGTTCTTGAAGTTGATGTTGTATGCCTGGAAGTAGTTGCCTGTGGCATACACAGTGGCGCTGTCAGAGTTGGAAGCATCTGCTTGCGTATCGATTCCCTTGTTGAAGTCGATCGTCACCTGGTTCTGCAGGTAGTCGTCGGTCGAGTTTGAGTAGCCGATGAACACGGTGGTACCAGACTTGCTCAGCACAAGCTGCTCCGAGTACACACCCGGATAGATGAAGATGGTGCCGGTCTTGCTGCTCGAAGTCGGCAGCGCATTCAGAGCGCTCTGGATGGTATCGTACGTCGTCACCCCCTCAACGGCCGTCTTGGAGACAATCAATGCGCCGGCAGGTGGGGTGGTGCCGTCATAGACCGAAGTACCGTTGACCGCCGTAGTGTTGTTTCCCGTAGCAACAGCGGCCACTGTCGGTGTGGTGATCGAGTCCCAGTACGTCATGTCAATCCAGTCAGAGGGTGAGTCCATGACGGCAGATAGGGAGTACGTGTCCGACGTCAACAGGGTGCAGTAGCCGAAAGCGGTACGTGCCGCGGCGTTGTTCTCCCAGTTACCAGGTCCGGAGTTGTTGAACTCGGCGAAGGTAACATAGTCGGTACGCGGGTCGGTGGCAGACCAGACCTTCCAACCAGCAGGCTGGATCGTCTTGTCCAGGTACGAGTTCTTGACAACCACGAGGGCATACTTGCTGTAAGGGCGGCCGAGGTAAACAGACCGCGTAAGATCAACCGTCGCAGACGAGGCAGCAGTGAACAGGCACTGGTCGAAGATGTAGCCTCCGACTGCGCTGGAGGAAGCACGGCTGTGAGCCGTGATGGCCGACTTTTGCCTTTTGGCGCCGATGGTGCAGCCTTTGAAGTAAGCCTTAGAGTAGCCCCAGATGAAATCGATGGCGCCATCAATGTAGCAGGATTCGTAGTACTGGTAGCCATTGGTGCTTCCAGTCAACAGCGTATCCTGCCAGCCAATGAAGCTGCATCCATAGAAGGCAATGCGCGAGCCGTAAGTTGAACCGGCCAGCGTCACGTAAGAGGAAAGTGAACCGTCGAGATTATCGGAGTTGATGATGTCGATGTTGTACATGGCAATTTTGTTGCTGGCAGTGGAGAATGTTGCGGTTTCAGCGTCAGAGTGTCCGGTCGGCAGCGGAGAGACCGACAAGCCGCGAGACTGGGTCAGAACAACTTTGTTGGTCTTGTAGCTCTGGCCTGGATTGCCATCTTGAGCACCGATGATCTGGACAGGGCCGGGCCTGTTTACGGCCGGAGGCTGCTCGTTGTAGGTTCCGGGGTACATGAAGATGACCTGTGTCGAGCTGTCCGATGGCAGAGACGCGAGGGCGGCGGTAAGGTTGCTGTATGACCCGTTGACGGAGCCTCCAACGGACACCAGGACAGCACCGATAGGTGGGGTAGCACCACTCGAGGGATGCGCCCAGGTGGCAGTGGCTGTGACAGCGGTAGAGGAAGCTGACGCCGATGGGGTCGTGGTTGATGCAGCAGCTGCGCCGGAAACATCGTACGAAGGCACGTAGTTGTAAGCATCCATGTCAAGCCACGACGTGCTGCCGATCCAAGCAGACAGCTTGTAAGCGTCGGCCTGGGACTCGGTCAAGTTCGTCGCGAAAGACGCACGAGAGCTGGACCAGCTTCCGGGGCCGGTGTTGTTGAACTCTCCAAACAGGACGTTGTCCGTCTGCGGGTTGCTGGTTTGCCACACGGCCCAACCGGCGGGGCTGATGTGCTTGTCAATGAACGAGTTTATGTAGACGGCGATGCTGTAGCTCGAGTACGGGCGACCAAGGTAGCTGGTGCCAAAGGTCGATCCGTAGGTGCTCGTGTAGGTGACATAGCAGCTGTCAAAAACATAACCTCCAGTAGCCGAAGCCGAAGCGCGGCTCATGGCAGAAATGTAGCCACCAGCTGTGTTGGATGCGATGTAGCACTGGTGGAAGTAGGCCGTCGAGAACCCCCAGATGTAGTCAATAGAGCCTTCAATGTAGCTGTTGGAAAAGACTTGGGTGCCCTTGTTGGCGAGGAGGGTGTCCTGGTAGCCGACGAACTTGCAGCCATAGGCAGCCATATTGGCGCCGTAGAAGTCAGCCGCAAGCGCAGCCGTGTTCTTCGTCTGCGGGTACGTGTTGATGAAGTTGATGTTATACAACGCGAGGCCGGACCCATCGTTCTTCTTGGCGTTGATAACGGGCGTCAACTCGTTCTGGCCAGCGCTAGTGAGAACACCATAGGAGAACTGGATGGTGACCTGGTTCTGCGAGAAGTCGTTGGGGAACGTCGTCTCGCCACGCAGCGTGACCTTGCCATTCCGCACGATCGTGAACTGCTCCTGATAGGTGCCGGCGCGGATGTAGATGGTGTACTCCTTGCTATCGTTGGGAAGGGCGGCGATGGCTGCCGTGACGTTGCCGTATTCGCCAGACGCAGGCGTGGTTGAGACAATGAGGGTGTTGGCCGCAGTTGCGGCAGCAGAAGTGCTGGATGCCGAAACAGACACGGAAGTCGCTGCTGTTGAGTTGGCCGAGACCGTAGAAGAGCTGGAGGAAAGAGGGCTACCGTAGACGCTGTCGGGGAAGGCAGCAACAGGCGCAACAGCGGCGGTGTCGACCGAAAGAGAGCCGAGCACGTTGTTGGCCGCGTAGGCAGACGTATCGGTCACAATCTGGGAAACTCTGGATGCGGTCGACGCTCCAGGCCCGGAGTTGCTGGCCTCAACAAACGTCACGTTCGTAGTCTTGGACGCAATCAACCATCCAACAGGAGTAATGTGAGCGTCCAGGTATGAGTTGATCACCGCGACACGTGCCGAAGTTGTATAGTCGCGGCCCAAGTACGTGCTCGCCTTTGGCACGGTGCTGTCGTTCGGCACGAAAGTGCAAGTGTCGAAGACAAACTGCGAAGGATTGTACTGCGACTGATACGACTGTGCGGAGAGAGACTGACCAGTCGTGGTTCCGGTGCTAACGATCTTCGAATTGTAGATGTAAGCGCCACCTTGGCCCCAAACGATGTCAGTGGTACCGGTAATCTTGCAGCCCGAGAAGAAATGGGCGCCGAAGTTGAGCAGCAGAGCTCCTTGTGAGGAAGTTATCCCGCAGTTGTAGTAATAAGCCTTTAAAGCTTTGCTGGACAATGCAACCGCATTGTAGCCCGTAGCTGCAGCGTAGCTGTTCTCGAAATTGATGTTATAGAAACTGATACTCTTGCTGTAGTACTGAGTGGCCTGGAACGGGGCGGTACTGGAAGATCCCCCGCTGCTGGAGAGCACACCAGTAGAGGATTTGATAGTCACTCTGTTGCTGGACTGATCGAGCTCACTTGGTGTCTCGCCGCGGAAGACGGTGGGACCTACACGGCCGAAGATGATCTGCTCGGTATAGGTGCCAGCGAGAATGTACACATACTCCGTCTTAGATTGATCCGTAGAAAGGTCTTTCACGGCATCGGCGATGCTGGTGTAGTTGGCGCAGGACCCAGCCGGACCCACGACACGAGCAGTGGTGGGCACTGAGGAAGGAAGAGCGCAACTCGAAGTCGAAGTAGACGCAGCGGCGGTGGAGCTCGCTGTGTCCCCTGGAGTGCTCACGCTGGAGGAGATCGAGCCAGCAGACAGTGCGAACGAGGAACCAGTGACAGAGCTCCAGCTTGCTGTGCCGCTAGTGGTCACTGTAGTGTTGGAGGAAGATCCAGATACTGATGAAGCGAAAGCAGCACTGCTGGAAAGCAAAGGCGCGTCACTGGCAGAGGCGGAGGTTGAAGACGCAGAGGACACCGAGCTTGATAATGTGGACGCGGAGCTGCCCGATGGGGTGACCAAGCTGCTCGACAGTACAGAGCTTGTAGTGCTGGAAGAGGAAGACGTAGTGTATGACACCACACCTGCCGTGGTTGCCTTTGCCGCTTGAGATGCATCCGAATCCTGGACGAGGGAGATGACTGATGAGTCGATCCAGTCAGCGTTTGCGGTGGCGAACACTTGATCAACGGAGAATTGAGAAAGCTGGTCGACGCTCAAGCTCTGCACGTAGGAAGCCCTCGCGGCGGAGTTGGAAGAGTATGATCCGACACCTGTGTTACGGAACTCGCCGTAGAAGTTCTGTGCTGCCTGGGTCTTGGCGTCAACGTGAACACCGGTGCTGAGGATGAAGCCTGGCAGGACGGAGTTTCTATAGACCACAATGGACCCAATACCGTTCGCTGCGGCAAGGGAAATGCCGGTCACAGTGGTGCCAGGCTTCGGAGTGACGGTGCAGGAGTCGAAGACAACAGTGGAGTTGGTGGTCACCACCGTACCAGAAGACACGCCCTTGTTGTAAACCAAGAGTGCGTTGCTCGCCGTAGGCGTGAGAGTAGAGCCGTAAATGTACATGTTAGGCGTATTGTAGATGAGCTTGGAACGCGCTTCGATGTACGAATTGTATACGAACGTGGTGCCAGTGGACGAGGATATTCCTAAGTCGCCGGCGGAGATGAATTGGCAGTTGTAAAAGGCGTTCTTGGAGCCGCTCAGAGAAGCAGCAACAGCAGTGGTGGCCGTGTTGGAAGTGGTGAAAATAATGTTCCTCCATGTCGTGCCCTGGCTGGCAGCCGTGTTCCAAGAAAGAGGAGTTCCCGCAGTCGAGATGACCACTTTGTTCTGTGTGTAGTCATTGGAGGAGGTGGATTCGCCGATGACTGTCACGGCAGCGGTAGCCTGGACGACGACGGCATCCGTGTATGTACCCGCTTTAACCGAGACGGTGGGAATGCCACTGTTCTGTGCATACGAAAGGGCGGGACTGATGGCAGTGAACTGTCCGCTTCCATCGGTGGCAACGGTTATGACAGAGCTTGCAGCTGAGATGAAGTTAGTGACGATGGACAGAAGATTGACAAGCCATTGGGGAAGAAGTTACCAAGCACTGAGGAAGACAAAGTCGAAGACAGAGAAGCAAGAGCCGAGGATGTGGAAGCAGTTGGAGACAGAGAAGAAGTGGGCGAGGCGGATGCGACAGAAGAAACGGAGGTAGGCGTCGATGTAGTCTCAGAAGAGACAGGGACAGGTGTTGGAGTTGCAACATCGGAAGAGGAGGCATCAGTGCATCCACATGGCAACTCAGAGGAGCTGGAGAGACTAGGGGTAGAGGGGGAGTCAGTTTGTGCAGCAGCCAGGCAGACAGCTGCAAGAATCAAGAATCGCCGCATCTTGGAGGTTCGTCGGCCTCCGAACTAGCGGCAACCAAAGGAATTAGGGCAGCTGCTACAGGAGATGGCCAGCGGCCGGCCGCAAAGTCAAGATAAAGCATCTCGAGCGGGTGCCCCTTGACGGACTGAGCGATGGGCGTCGCCACGCAGTCCATGGTGGCTGCTGAACGTTGCTGGCCAGACTCCCGTGGCGTCTCGGTGGCGCCGTGCGTTGGAGGAGAGCTGATAGACATTTGTATACAAGCCGTGTTCTGGATGTCCAGTTGGGCGGAGTGGGCCGCCCAATGCGGATGGCAACAAGTCAGGCGGGTGAAGAACGAGCCCATGCGGAGAGCGGCATCTCGTGTTCGGCAGTGAATGGGGCCCGATAGCGGGAAAAGCTCATAAGCGGGATGAGCTTGACGGCAGGCTAAAGCGGAAATCTCCGGGCGGGGAAGAAGATGCGGCTCTTTTATATCAGAGGCTTTTCAGCGCGAGCCGCGAATGACGCGGCGGCCTGTCGCCGCGCTTCAGCCATCATGCCATACGAAATTTGAGCGGGACATCGGATGCGAAGGATGAAGAACGGTTGATGAAAACATTCCAGAAGCAGAGACTTACTCGCAATCGCCGGGAGGAGAGCGGTCAAGCCAGACGCAGCAGAGTTTGGTGGAGACGTGTCAGAGGACGGCACAGACGCCAACAGCCGAGTCTTTCGGGCGCTAGACGGATGCAGGTACAGTTCGATGCGATTGAGCGGGTTGCCACGCGAGTGACAGGGCACTGTAGCCATTTTGGGGATGGGGTGGACGAAAAGCTGACGGCTCCGGCCGTAGCCGCGCTCTTGGCGCCCCGTGGATTCCACCAATCGTTGCCTTCTCATCCCTCTAAGCTCCGTCTCTGTAGCCCAAGCCTTTGGCCTTATCGATGCGCTCCGGGATTCCGTGCATCATCTTTCCTCTTCAAGCCCTTCGCTACCCGCATCGCCCTCCCTCGCGAGCGATCAAGCATGTCTCTGGCCACCATCCTGGCAACAGTGTCCGCTGGGATGAGATGTGCCCGGTCCCCGGCATTTTTGTGGCCCTCCCCTCGGTCCGACATCCATCGCTGCGTTAGTTGAAGGTCTCGCTTTGCTTTTCGAGTGCACGCTACAAAACTTCCAGTGCAACGGGGACGCAGCAGCCAAGGACAGAGACTGCACCAACGGGTCAAGCAGAGCCTTCCAACATCTGGGCAACCGGACTGAGCAACGGCCGCGAGGCTACACCTCGGCTCCGCTGGCGGGTGTCACCCAGAGCTCGGTGCCTCTTAGACCAGCAACGGAAAATGCGCTTCGACGATAAGGTGCATTGGTGCGGAAGATGCGGAGCGCTGGAGAATTTGCAAGGAGACTGAGAAGACTAGTGAAACAAACGAGCCAGGCGTTGAGAAAAAGGGTGGCAATGGACATGCTTAACGGGAATACGCAGATGTATCTCGATGAGCTCACAGGTTTTCACCTCACCATCAAACCTGTTCTTGAGGTTGGCCGAGTAACCATTTAAAACCATACCATACGCCCACGGATCAACAAATTCCAGACAAGAGCGCGGTTCCATCCCGTCTCTTCCACTGGCGGTATAGCCTCAGTGATGGCTTTTCCTCCTTATACCCAGCCAACAGGATTCCGTCTTTGCTCGTCCCTTTGCTTCACCAAGTCCGTCTCGAAGGCTAGGCCTGCCTGCTCCCTGAGGACGCCATACATGGACGACGAGTCAAGTGGCCGCTCTCTCGCGTCAGAAAACCGTTTCGCTTCTTGTAAATGCTTGAGCGCCACCTCCGCGACTTCCAGCTTTGATCCTGCTTCCTCTGCGCAACTTATGCCGTGCCCGACATCCTTTAACGCAAGCTTCAGATCTGACCACGGTCGTTCATCTGTTTCAAATATCAGATACTCGTGCTAGGCGTCCAACGATATTCGACATACCCGCAGCCGGCATATAAGCACCAGTAGTCAGCCGCTGAGACATGGAGAGCGCCAGCGGTCCGTACTGCTGCTCGATTAGAGCCTCCAGCGCTTGACTGCCCAGCCCCGTCTTCTCCGCGAAGACGTGAGACTCAGCAACCAGTTCCATCATGCCGGCCGTGATACAGTTCCTGTTAGTAAAATAGCTCATTAGCGTTCGCTTTCGGACTGGCATCCGGGCATGCCCGAATAGCCCCAAAGAAGAAACGACGCACCCCGCTGTCTTCAACAAACTGGACTTTTCCACATCTTCGCCCAGCCTAATCACGCCTCTGCCCATCACTCCAACGATGAACGGACTGATAGACGCCACTGCGTCATTAGGCCCAGCCAAGATGAACAGCAGTTGCCCCTTCGCCGCGACTGGACTCGCACCAAATACCGGAGCAGCCACAAACTTCGCGCCCTTCTCGGCCAGCGCGGCGGCTGCTTTAGAGGAGCTTTTAGGGTGCACGGTGGAGGTGTCGACGAAGACCTTGTCGGCAATACTACCAGCGGTCTGAGCATGCTGAGTGATGGCGTCAACCGTGGCATGGAGCGCGGCGTCGTCGCTGAGCGAGATGAAGATTATGTCGGAGCTAGAGATGAGACTAGAAACGTCGGGGCAAGGAATAGCATGCTCTTCCCGCAGGGAATCGCCGCGGGATAACGTCCGGTTGGTGTAGCGCAAGTCTGATGTTCCTGCGGAGTGGAGGTGTTTTTGTAGGTTCGTGGCCATGGCCAGACCCATTGAGCCGAGCCCTGTACAATTCAGCTTGGGTTGCCATTTATCTGGACGCCTTCCCCAGAAGGGCAGTATGATGTTCATCTATGCCGAAAATAGGAATGCAGTCGAGGCTGAGTTACCTATCCATCCAAGTGTTGGAAATGCTGTGACAGCTAGAGGATCCGACTGCTGCATGATGGCGGCTTAGTATGGAAAGAGCTAAGAGCAGGCCGAAAAAAAAATGGTCTGCATCCCAGATATGTCAGTTTGAAAGGCCAGTTGTGGTTAAGTAGCAGAGTCGGATGAGTCACGCAAGAGAAAGTGGGGGGTTCAGTGCTTAGTAAGCGCATTTTGCACTGCTTCGAAATATGTGCCGGCGATCATGCATCTGAACTCGACAAACACAGCGGCCTTGGGAAAGGCTGATGCGAACAGTCCTACGGTTGATTGGAAGAGCAGCTGGGATCTGAAGGTCACAAGTATATCTCATACTACGAACCCTTCGCGCATCCATTCATTTTCAATTCGAAAAACGCCATTTCCGCCTTTCTGCGATCGATGTAACGGAACGGGAACGGGGCATAGCGGAAAAAGTAAATCACTGCTGTGGGCTCAGTTCTCGGATGACACCATGTTTCAGTTTTTCTTTCTCTTTTTTTTTTTTTTTTTTCTTTTGGGAATGCGGCGCATCCTACTTCCGACCCAGTGAAGGCATATATTGGGCATCAGAAAAGGAAACTGCTTGAGTTCAGCTGGCCCCCACTTCAACATATCGACGCATGTAATATGTTCAGCGCCTGGTTCCGTTACTCCACTCTCGTCAGCGGCTTCGGATATCCGGCGTGTAGGTATGTTTTCAGCAATGCCGTCAATGCATGTTGCCGCCAGCTTAATTCAGCTCTGAAAGATTCAGCCTCATGCACAAGTGTATGGGACATGCCCCACTGGCATCGGAGGAGTTAGACCCGCATAACCAGGCAGCACGCCTAGACGTCAAACCGAGCTCGCATTGCTCCCGCATGAGCATCGACGCCTCGATCTCCAGCTTCGCGCTGGTGTGGATGCAAAG
>JAJJID010000048.1:0-146950 GCA_022204955.1 Macrophomina pseudophaseolina
TCCTGAGGTTGAGCCTTGACAAAAACGTGTCCCGTCTCTACCAATGCATATATGAGACCCGCACATCGTACCCATTTAGTCAAGCTCGACAGCACCAGGGGTCGTGCATGCAGTCAATATTTCGAGAACATCTTGTAACTGTCAGCTTCGCGTCGAAGAATGGAGACGAGGAAAAAAGGCTCCGCATACCGTTTTCCGGAGCGTCGTCAACATCGTCAAAATCAGTGCCACCGTTGGCAGCCACGCAGTCGGAGCAAGTGGTGAGCTGAGCAACAGCGTCGGTGGCATTGCAGACGCAGGCATACTCGGCGGCGTCGTTCTCGTCGTTGGCGAGATCGCAGCCCTGTGTGAGGTCGACAACAGGCTGGCACTGAGTCTTGCAAGCGGCCGGGATATCGTTGGCATCGATAGCAGTGCCGACGGCGGCAAGCGTGAAGAAGAGGGCGATGAGCTTGTTCTGCATTGTGAATTTGGTTGAACCCGAGGTATGTTGATGGTGATAATGTTAGAGTGGAGATATTGGAAGTGAGTGAGCAGCTGCTAGAGGTCGAACAAACGGGTCCCAGCCCAGAGCTTTATAGATGTTAGATTACTGTTGATTCAGAGCCATGACAAAAAATAGGCCTGTGTACCTACTCAGCAGATGAGCCGACCATCAGTAAGTGGAAACGAGCTGTGCATTGACTTTCACGACACTTGCAAAAGAGCCGACTTGTGATAGGCGAGACTCATGTGCAATGTTGACTTGGCAAGCAGATTCAACAGCTTGGTGATGATCTCAATCCTAACTTTAAAGCGGTCAAGCCGTCAAAGCCTCTCTTTGCGCGGCGCCAAGTGGTAGTGTTGTGGCACTGATGGCGCGCCTAAAACCGGCATCAGGTTTCCCGAGGGTACCGAGCGTTTCCATTGTCATTCGGTGTTTCAGGCGTTCCCCTACCATGAGCCAATGGAAATCGGACACGGCGTGAAACGCATCCGGGCTTCTCGGCCTACATGAACTGACGTGCATGCGAGTTATCTCGGGATAGCCATACTAGTTGCAGAAATTGGTAAGGAACTATCTCCGCATAGTTTTTGCTTCGCCTCCTTCTCGAAAATGAACGAATACCCCATGGGGTTGACTGTGTTTCTTGGCACCTCGTATAGTTCTTGGCGTCAGAGTACCTGACTAGGAGAATGCGAAGTAACCTAATCTCAGCTTAGCATCGATAAAGCGCTGGGTGGTGCCAAAGAAGATAAACGACCACGGGTTGCTGCATACTCCCGTGGTCGAGAGACGATGTAAACACAAATGCAACTACTACCTCCAATCTCGCAAATGCTGCTAAGACAGCAGCAGCAAGCCTATTTTACAATAAGAACAGCCTCATGTCTACGAATCATGTTTCCGTGTCCTCAAACTTTGGAGAGTTTCAGGACAAATACCGTTGGGCCTAAGCTTCCAGAGTCAAGTGACGTATCTTCAACTGAATCGGCAGGCTATCAGTTACATGCTTACTTGACGTGGCGTGACAAAGGAACATGGGCTTAAGCACAGACATTGTATGCATTTTACCGCCCCGAGATCGAAAACACTGCCAATGGTAGTAGCTGAGGCCTCGTCGTCATCATGTAGTGGCTATGTCAGTAGCCAAGTACAAGGTATTCAGGCAGAGGTTGCAACTGTGGGTATATTCCGTACACAAATCAAGCTGCCGGACGCAACCGGCGAGCGAGTGACAGCTACCTTCAGGCCGCAGAAAAATTGAGTCGCTCTAGTGTCGAAGACGCCGCAGCATCCCATCTCTCCCCATCATGCCACTGTAACGGCGTACGTGCTCCTCTTCTCTCCCTTTCGGGCATCCCATTCCCTGAGCACAGCGGGCAGCTCGTCCTGCTCCCAGCTTTGCCAAATGCCCTTCTCCTTCGGCTCCCAACCAAGTTCCCTCAGCCGTGCTGCCCTGCTTCGAGAATTGAGACCAATGCTGG
Organism: Macrophomina pseudophaseolina; assembly: GCA_022204955.1. Lineage (NCBI taxonomy): Eukaryota > Fungi > Ascomycota > Dothideomycetes > Botryosphaeriales > Botryosphaeriaceae > Macrophomina > Macrophomina pseudophaseolina. The sequence goes on from JAJJID010000048.1 coordinate 1,969, forward strand.
CACCGGTAAAAGGCCCGAAGAGTTGATCAAACTCAGACTCTGAGAATTCGCGGCAGAGAGGTTCTTTGATGCGTCCAGCCCTGTAAAGGCTGTCAGCAATGTGGTTCCCAACCTCCTTCCACGAGAACTCTTTGCCATTCTCGCAGAAGAAATAAGGGTTCTGCAGCACCCAAGACGGATCCCTCCGTTCCATGGCGTGCAGAAGAGCAATGTACCCCCGAGCGAGGTCCAGCACGTGGATCTGAGACTCAACAGAGAGCCCCTTCCCAACATAACCGGCGTATCCGTTGACCAAAGCGAAACGCGCTATTGTTGGGAGCTGTATGCTGAGGCGGTCATGCTTGGGATTGTAGCCATAGATCTCTGGTGGGATCATGATTGCAATCTTAGCCTTTTCCCCAAGTTGCTTTGCGGTACGAACGATGTGGAGGTCAACGTGCCGGTGAAACGCATCATCGGGAAGCGCGTCAATATCTGCCGGTTCCCGGTCATCATACACTTTTTCGTTCAGAAATGCGCCATTTGCTCCATCGTCAAGGACGCTTGTCCCAGAGGTGTGTATGTAAATGGTCGATTGCCCGTGTGCAGCACGTTGCCTCAACCCTTCTAAGACAGATACCACTGATGGTAGGTCATCGGCAGTCGCAGTGTGAAAGATGATCTGCGGGCGCGATTTTCAGTCAGGAGCGGAGGAGCTGTCAGTGGCCGCACTTACATCGGATTTTGCAGACTCCTCCGCGATGAGGCTTTCATCGTGCAAATCGCCGAGGATGGCCTTTGCTCCGGACCTCTCGATGCCTTCTGCATGCTCCTTCCTACGGACAAGCCCCGTCACTTGATAGCCTTCCGCTACAAGCAGGTCCAGCACGTTCCAGCCAATGAAGCCGGGGCCGACAATGAAGACTCTTTTTCCTGCCATCTTGAATGAGCAGCTTATTTTTGAAGGACAGACTGTTGATAATGAGACGTGACGGGATAGTCTTTCTGGATGTTTTCGTTTATACGGGCGTATTGGAAGACGTCAGGTGTCGGCAATGTCGTCATACCTCAAAGAGAATGTTGATTGCATTATAAATCAATCTCCCCACAACGGACGAATTTCACTCTACATTGCCACAACTAACCGCTGACAGTTATCATACTGCAGATTTACGGGGAATGGAGAGCAGCTATTTCCGAACCCATCGGCCGGGCTAAAGGCCTTTTGATGACCTCTGTCAATGCGCGCAACTGGTTCCGACGCCATGTGTGCAGGAAGTTTCCAACATCGAAGGACACTTGATTCACTCGACGTGGAGTATGAAGGCCATGCGGTGGAACACATTATGCCCTTTACGGGTAGACGTAGTGCTAGGCTGGTTTCCATAACCTCCCACGGCACGAGGCGCTTGACATGCGCGTCATCATCCAAGTCGTCGTCGGGTAGTGCTGTTGTGATTCACGTGTGATTTACGGACGGACAACCCCCGCATCTAGCAGTAACCGGCCCATCCATCAGGCCTTTAGTAGCGTCGTGTTTACCGCGGCGACCTCGAACGCGCCGATCCGGCAGATGGTCCACAGTTTCGAAGATCCTCAGATGACCGCTTTAACCGCATCCCCTCTCGCTGTGGTGGTGTCCCCGAATCCGCCCGGCCCACCAGCGCGTCGCGACCGCCTGCTCTCCCGCTCGAGCGAGCCCTGAAGGCCGTGCTGCTGACATACATAAGCAGGTTTTATCAGCCATGGTGGGCAGAGGCGCCGTGCGGACGTCCGCCAATAGCCTGCACGACACAGGCCAACTACGCGCGTATTGCTTGCGTCCTGCAATGCCGGGCCGTTTCTCGCATGGCACGCTCAACGCAGGTGCAGTCACAGCCCGGCTGTCGAGGGCCGAGCCGCGCAATCGCGGGCGCGCCTATCGTCCGTCCGGCGCCCGCGGGATGACCAGCTGCGGGCCCACCTGAGACATGCAAGGCGAGGGAGTGGCTGCCAGCATGCCGCTTCGGGCTAGCGGTGGCATCGGGGGGGCCTGCTGACTGGCTCCCACACACCACTTCCTGGACGGCCCGTGGCTTCGCGTGACTTTCGCCCTGTTTTCGTGTGCCGCCCCCGACGCTCCTGCGTCTCCCTCGATTGCTTTTTGCGATTATCTTTAGCCGTGGGGCGTGAAACCCGCGAACTTTATCGACCGCGACGGGATGGCGGTCTGGCTTGGCGGAGGATTCCATCCTACTCAAAAGGAGAGGGACGCCGCCGGAGCTCGCGCGTCCAATCACGCACTTCAACATCCCAAGCCCGAGTGGATCCGTCGAGCATCAACACCATTTCATTCCCAGCCCGCTCTCGTCACCATGAAGCTCTGATATAGCGCGCCTTTAGCCGACCGAGGACCCAGCCAGCCCAGGATGCCGGTGGAAACTGTGAGTATCTCCCAAACTCTCCGCCCTCGCTGTCTCGCATCCAGGGTGGTCTGATCTACATTTAAGAGAAGTTCGTGGTGGTTGTCGGGTGATCTTCTTCCGCACACTATGGCCAACACTGACAGGTATCCAGAGGAGCTCTTGCAGAGCTTGGGAGACTGTGGCCAAGGCAGCAATCCGCCCTTCTCAAGCACCACACCCGCAAGCGACATCAGATCGAGTCCAGAAAAGGAAGAACGGTGCAGCTGTCTCGAAGGTCATAAGAGAGCTGCAGGTAGAGCTCAATCTTGCAGTCGAGCGGACAGAAAGCCTACAGGATGCCCTCCGAGCTCTCTCCTCGAGACTCAACGAAGCGGCCTCCAACCTCGAGATTGCAAAGACGCACCATAGCGCCGCCATGGAACAAGCACGAGAATCCAAGAGAATCATCTGCCGCTACCTCGAGCTGGGCATGACCATCCCTCCCTGCAAATCCCTGGATCTGCCTATGGAAGTGTACTCGGACGAGAGCAACTACAAGCTTGCCGAGATGATCAAGGAGCAGGAACACCACATTTCGAGGCTGAGGAAAAGCGTCGAGGAGGTGCGCGAACAGGTGCAGCAAGGTCGCATCGACGTCCGCCGATTGAAGCGGAAGATCTACACCCAGCAGGCAAAATCTCGAGTCAGGGACAAATAAAGCCTGGAGTTGAATTTCTTGTAAGAGGACCCTGCGAGTTGAGCGAACCATCGTACGGTCCTGACTCATGCGGCGTAGAAACAGCTACAATCAGCGTTACCTCGACACGCAGAGCTCGCTAGTCTTCCTCGCGCTGCGTATAAAGTTTGTGGATCTTACCTAGCGAGCCACTCAGGTCAACTCCAGTTCTGCCGGAGGTCTCGGGTATGCCCAAGGCGATGGAGATTATGGCGAATCTCTGGAGGCGCACAGGCTCAGTGCTGAGCGAATCAGATCCTCCGCAGTTCGCGCAATCCCGGAGAAATCTTTTCCTGGAAAACTATGCACAAGTGTCCCGTAACGTTCCCCATGGGGTCGGATGGTACGGAGTGAGGTGAGCGAGCATGTTGCGTTCGTAAGTAGGAGGAGAGGTGCGTTAGAATAGCGAAGCATCATTGTTACTTGAGCGCCAGGTCTTAACACGGTTCCAACGCCCTCAAAGAACCGCAGATTCAGGAATGTCTAAATTTCAAGACTGTACAAGTAGAGGAATCGATGCGTGATTTGTATCGACCCGTGGACTTCAAATGGTCCTGACTATTAGAGAATAATGGCCTAGCGCGGCTTCTGTTGAAAAACAAAGATACGCGTGAAGCGAAGGCTGAAACTGTTCAAGATCAGCGTTGCACACTCCCCAGGTGGTGTTCCTTGCTTGCTAAGACCGTGATGGCACTACCGAGTGCGCCGCCGCGATGAATTTCTCGGCGGAGAGTGCTTGTTTCGATGCTCATCCTCCAATCTTGCCTGTCGCGGGCCGTGCCGGGCTGAACAGCAAACGCTGGGTAGCGGCGATGTGCGAGGCAACGCATGTCAGTTTAGGGGAAATCACGCCTGGTAATCCGGTGTTTTGGTTGGTCAGAGGCGCGGCGGCGGCTGATTCTACGGGCAACGCACGGGCGCCGGCGGAGAAAAAATCTTCAACGGAGAGTCCCATTGGCCACCTCCACCGAGATATGTGGGGTAGCGAGATGTCGTGCTCAGGACTATTCCAGCTTCAGCAATTGGCCTGATGTTGTCATGAAAAGTCAAAGCCGGTTTCGCCATGGAGCAAAAGGATGGCAACGTCGGCTTGAGGCTGGGCCCCCGGTCCACGCCCGGAGCTCTCTCCTACCGCTTTTCTTTACTGACTATTAAACCACATCGCTGGCATCCTCAACCAACAAGACAAAAATTGCATGTAGGGTGCATGCCAGCAGCAACATGGGCCACTCAACCCCTGTGCAGGACAAGGACGTCCACCAAGATGTCGAGAAAACACCATTCGATCAGTTCCAGGGCAAGGAGGCTTCCATCCAGGAACCTCAAATCAACGTGGGTGGCCATGCCGGCACCCAGCGGCGGTTGCGGAACTACCAGGTCACCATGATTGGATTCTGCAGTGGTATCGGGACGGGCCTCTTCATCGGAACCGGAAGTGCGTACGCAAAGGCCGGTCCCGCGGGATTGCTGCTTGCCTACCTCGTGGTTGGTTCAGTGCTCTGGTGCGTTATGCAGAGCATTGGCGAGTTGGCCACTCTGGTAAGCCCCACCGATTTCCTGGGGAACCTGCACATCCTCCACTCTTGCTAACCTACCCATCAAGATCCCCACCGCTGGTTCTTTCCCCCATTGGGCGACCCGCTTCATCGATCCGGCCGTCGGTTTCTCTCTCGCCATCTCGTACGGGTACTGCTACACCATAGCCATCGCCTCTGAATGTTCAGCTGCGGCTGTCCTGGTGTCCTACTGGACAGACATCACTCCCGCAGTCGTCATCACCGTCAGTCTAGTGCTCATCCTGGCCATCAATCTGATGAGTGTACGCTTCTACGGAGAAAGTGAAGTCATCGGAGGTAGCGTCAAGGTCCTCTGCTTCGTGGGCCTGGTCTTCGTCTCCGTCATCATCACTGCAGGCGGTGGTCCCAACAACGATGCCATCGGATTCCGGTATTGGAACAACCCTGGCCCATGGGTGGACTACAACGGAATTACCGGGCCCACCGGGCACTTCCTCGGCTTCCTCTCTGCCTTTGTCAACGCTTCCTTCAGCTTCATCGGTGTTGAGACCGTCGTCATCAGCGCTGCCGAGTCCGTGGACCCTCATCGTGCCATTCCCAAGGCCGCGTCTCGTGTTACTTACCGGATCGGCTTCTTCTACATCTTGGGCGCCTTTCTGATCGGACTGATTGTGGATCCCCGCAATGCTGACCTCGTTTCCGGAAGCGGGAATGCAAACAGTGCCCCCTGGGTCATTGCCATCAAGCAGGCAGGCATCAGCGTCTTGCCATCCATTGTCAACGCCTGTATTTTGGTTTCCGCCTGGTCCGCCGGTAACTCGTACTGCTGGGTGGGATCCCGCATGATCCTGGCCATGACGACGGACCGCCAACTGCCACAGGTCTTCGGGCTCGTGACCCGATATGGTGTTCCGTGGGTTGCTGTCATCACTGCCTGGCTCTTCGGCCCGCTTGCATACCTCAGTAAGATACCACTGCACATTTTCCAGATAAGAGCGAACTACTGACATGTGTCCAGGTCTTGGTAGCGGCGGTGCCTCGCAAGCCTTCACCTGGCTGCTCAACCTGAGCACGGTTGCTGGTCTCATCGCGTGGGGGACCCTCTGCTTCTGCTACATCCGCTTCCACCGTGCAATGAAGGTTCAGGGTGTCAGCCGAGACAGCTTGCCCTGGAGGGCGCCTTGGCAACCCTACGCGGCGTGGTACGGCTTCATCGGCTCCGTCATCATCACGCTCGTCGCCGGCTTCCCAGTCTTCCTCAAGGGGAACTGGTCAACGTCGGATTTCATCGCCTCTTACATCGGCATTCCCATCTTCATTGTCCCCATCATCGTTTGGAAGCTAGCGTATAAGACCAAGGTAAGCAACATCCCACGAGATATTGCGTACGTGCTGACTGACGGACTTATTTGCAGTTTATGCGTTCTCACGAAATCGATCTGTGGTCTGGACGCTTGCCCGAGGCCGACAAGCCAGCATCGAAGAAGCCGACGACTCTTTGGGGCAAGTTTGTGGACTGGCTTGTGTAGGAAAGGTGCAGCTTGCGTAGACTCCAGAAAGAGGGAGTACGAATCAAAAGTTTGTGTCTTATGGCGTACTCATGAACCGCTTTCCAGGAATGGGTGCAGGCAGGAATAGATGGCCTGTAATCTTATGTAATTTTTATTCTATTGGCTGTGAAACCTGTCGTGGAGTCTTTTGATGTCCGCATGGCTAGCCTTGCAGCAGCCGCCGACCAGGAATGCTTTGAAGCAACCTCTGCTGTATGCGTCCTGGACTGTACCAGCAAGCTGGACTTCCCAAGGATCCTGAAGGGAGCGTGAGTAGGCGGTGCATGAATGGGGTGCGGACTAGATATTCTTACCTTCAGCTGACCTTCACCGGAAAGGCCAGCCGGCTTTTCCCACTGCTTGGTCGTCGTGTTGTAGACCTCGCCGTTGGTGCCGTCGGGATACAAGACCAACCAGGGAGTATCCTGTCCTGGGGCCGCAACCTGGATCTTCCGGACCGCATCCTCAAACTTCCGGATCAGTCGAGGGAGCTTGTGGATCTTTGTACAGTTGATTCCAATGCCCCAGGGCCTGGCACCATCACTCATGTAACCGATCATAGCTTCGACCACCTGGTCGATGGTGCTTCCGTCGGGCAGATCATCCGTCTCGCCGGGGAAGACGCACGAAATCCAAAAGCGAGGGCCGGCTCCATCAGTGGCAATGCCAGCTGCCCGGATTGCTTTTCTCACAGCGCGGACCTCGTCCAGCCGGGGGAGCGTCTCGAACGCCACATACTGCACGCGGTCCTGCAATCTTTCCACGCCCAAAAACAGGCGCAGCCGCTCGAGGTGCCACTGGTACAGCCCTTCCTCGGAGTCGTGTGCCGCATCGTACTTTCCACTGTATTCCTGGCCGGGGATCATGCTCGCGCCGTACGGCCCAAGACTCAATGCCACTTTTGCCTTGCCGTTTGCGCTCGCCTTCTCGGCAATCTCAACGGCACCGGCCAGGTAGGGAGTGATGGAGCCTTTCGGAATGCCATCCGGGAAATCCTGTGTCTTTGTCCTCGCGAAGCCTTCCACGGACACCTGGTAGGTGGCAGTGAGCAGCACATCAGCACCCGCCTCCACGAAATCCTTCTGGCATGCCAGCAGCGTGTCGTGGTTGGAGATGAGGAAGTGCGATGACCAGAGCGGTTGAGAGTGGTTGAATTTCACGCCGTACTTGTCTTCCAGCGAGGTGCCGAGGCCGCCGTCGAGGATCTTGATGGTTGCCATGGTGGACTGCGTGGCGGGGGAGTCGTGCAGTGCTGCCGGCTGGAGCCTCGACCGCCCGTGACACGCTGAAATTGCCCGACTCAGAGTGTGGGGAGTCGTGACGCCGCTAGTCTCCGATATCGGATCCCGTGCAGAGTGCTGCTCGCCGTGTTTACTCATCGTTCCACCCACTTAACACTTGGCTGCTTCGGTGCGGTTTGCCTAGTATGCATTGCATATCTCCCTCTAGAATATCCCTGACCCTGCCGCATTTTTCTATGCACTGCTCCTGCACATGTTTTCACAGAGTATCCCCTTTCCATTCAACCACAACAAGGGCCTCAGCCGCTTGCCAACGTCTTCTTCACCCAGTCTCGCACTTGCGCATACATCTTGACGTCTTCTGGCTTGAATCCGAACGCCGGGTCCAAGATGCAGGAGACGTGCCCCTCGTCCTCAGCCACGGCCACCGCGGCATCATTCTCATCCCTCCATTCCTTCCCGAACTCTCGAGCAAAATCGAGCGCACTGTCAAAGAGCACGTCATCGGCGCCGACGGTCACAATGAACCTCGACAATATATCCGACACGCCGTTCCACCACCCAGCCGGCGCTGCGATTGGCCTGTTGTAAGCGTCCTGAGGCTGGCCGCTGAGCCACGCCGCGGACCATCGGAGAAGGAACGCCGTTGTGAGGACGTCTTTGCCCTCGTTGCGCTTCAGCGATTGATACTCCGTCCCAAATGGATCCGTCCACGGCGCAATCAGAAGAGCGCCCTTGAGACGCTCTCCTTTCTCCATCTTGATCCGCGGGACCGTTCCGTCCGGATGGGGGTGTAGGATGTGACTGAGCACGCTGAGACATATGTTTGCGCCCGCCGAATCTCCGCCGATGAGGATGTTGCGCGCGGCCACCCTCAGTTTCTCGCGTACGTGGTTGAGGAGAGCAGCAGCTTGAGCCAGCTGGCGCGGGTACGGGCTGAATGGGGCGACATCATATTGCAGCAATAGCGCTGCGAACCCGCCTTCCGTTGACGAGTCGAGCTCTTTGACAAGCCGGCCAAGGAAGTCAATGTGTCCAGGGGACGCGGGAAGATTGTAGCCACCTCCTGAAGCCGATCAGCTTCGGACACGCCCTTTCCACACACACACACACACAGAGAGAGAGAGAGAGAGAAGACTCACCGTGAAAGTACAAGAGCACCGTCTTCGCATTCTTTGAACCAACCCAGAAAGCTTCAGTGCCATCTGCGAGGGTTTCTTTCTCGGGATTCACATTTGTCTTTTTGGCCCAACGGCGGTACAGCTCATCTGTGTCGGCACTCAATGCTCTGTGCTTGGTGAGCTCAGAGTCATCCAGCAGGTGAGATGCTGCTTACTGCTCAGCCTTGCTGTCGCATTGAGCAAACAGGTGGCGAGCGACGGAATAAGCCACGTGCCGTCTGTAAACGCGGGAGCGTTTGTCCAAGGGCAAGAATGGCGCAGCCAAGACTGAGAGGCAAACCTTCGCAAGTGTGGTCGCTAATAGAAGTAGCAGCTGAATTTTCTCTGCAATGGAAAGCTTGATCTGGTCCGCCGGCCTGGAAGGCATGATGATGGTGGTTTCCGCGTGCTGATATCACTGCAGAGAGCAACATCCGACGCTCATTCCCCGGGCCCAAGCATCCCATTTATAGGGAGAGGGCTGACTTCAGGTGACATTATGGGACAGCATGAATATCGGACGAAAGCCTGTTCCGAATGCCGATCGAGGCGGGAGATTATTCACGCCCGCATTACAGCGCATAGAAAAATGGGTCCTCCCCACCCCTCCCCGCCTATCGGGTGTGGGAGGGAGGGGAAATTGTTTAAACTCATCCTGCCGGTCGCATGGTAACTAAGACCTTGAATGCGGCCGCATAGTCAAGGTGCACAACTGGTCTGTAGCCCGATCTGAGCAACTGCTTTCAGGCCAGCCAATCAGAATCTCCGCACACCGCAAGAACCAAAAGACTAGTCCTGTTTACTGACTCCGTTACCAAGCTAGCACTATTGTACGTGATGTACAAGAGAAATAGTTTGAAAGAAAGAGACAAAATTATTGGGTATCCAGACAGTTCGCACATTGTACAATGGAAATTCGATTGCCAACCCAGCAGACATCCACGGACATAAACGCATAGTATGCGGCCAGCTCATAACTACGAGGTGAACACGACAGGAACATGAGATGGTACAACAATTACAAAAGGCCGCGCGTGATATTCAATGTGAATTTTATGTCACGTTTCTGCATGCTCTAATTAGAGGCTGACATACACTACATCTTCTCACCACGCGTCCCACCCTGGCCATTCAACCCATGCCGCGAGAAGCATCCCGTGTGCTTATCCAGAAAACTACACCCAATCAGTACAGAGTGGCACACTCCCAGCTGTCCGAGCTGGAGACATCGCCACTGCCCTTGTACTTGGCCTGTTGAGGGTACGGGCAGATCGGGCGCTGAAGCGAGACTTCCACAGGGTTTGAATCATTCACAAACTTGGACGCAATGAGGCTGTCCGGCGCGGTGCCATTTTCGACCCAAGCCATGATTGCGAGAAGTGGGTCATGCTGCGCATCACTCGTTATCCCCTCCGGGGTGAATGTATATTCACTAGCTTGACTGGGGCCGCCGATGTACCATGCCGCATTCATGGTGCTGGGCGTGCCAGTGCAGTGCCTTTAAATCGGGTTAGGATAGACGGGGATATTTGTCGGGGCTTCGATTACTTACTCAAGGCCGGGAACGAGGAAGAGCTTGTAGAAGTCATCGATAGCGATGCCTTGAGGAGCAACAGTACGGTCGACGTGATCGTGATAATAGATGCTGGCGCCAGGAGCGACAGTGGCATCGGAGAATCCGTGCCAGTGAATGAGCTTACCACCGCGCTTGTAGAAGGGAGAGAGGTCGAAATCATCCGCCGTAGCGTTTCCGGGGTTCGTCTGCTCGGCGTACAGGAGGAATTCGTAGTCCAGGTCCTGGTAGCTGAAGTTGCTGAGGCCCATTATGTTTTGCATGTACCACAGCTGGCCGCTGATGCTGCTCTCACTACCGTCCCCGAGTTGGGTCGCAAACATGGCCTCGCTTCCGTAGGCGACGTGCGGATAGACGAATGTTTGGTTGACATCTACCCAGTCGTTGTAGATCTTGTACAGGGTGTCCATCTGCGGGCTGGTGAGACAGGCGGTTGTCTTGTTGCTCTTTCCACACGCCAAGGTCTGCGCGTCGAAGTTGCACCCCAGCGGGTCAGAAACGACCTTGTCGACGAGACCATCCTGGGGATCACACTGGCGGAGGACCTCGGCACCAATGACGTCGAACATGGCTGTAGGGATAGTATGGGAGGAGTTTGCCGGGGCGTTATATGTTGTTTGCTGTGTCAAAGCATCAGCTTATGCGAACAAGTTGGCAAAGCTCAAAGATAGCCACCTTTAGATTCCAGAGCTGCTGATGAGTAGTCCACCAAGCCGGTGCACCAGCAAGAACGCCATCGTAGTCCTCGGGGTATGTTTGCAGCTGCTTCAGAGCATGCCTTCCGCCGACAGAGCAACCGGTAAAGTAATTATAGCTCGAAGGAGAACCATACCATGCCTGAATGATATCTTTTGCCACAACCGTGCAGCCGTGCACTGCCCGGTAGCCCCAGTCAATGAGAGACTCCGGCGTCACCCATCCCGGCACACCATCCATTCCTGAATGTCCACTATCGGAAGAGACAGCGGCAAATCCATATTTTACGGACGCGACCTGATTTGCTGATCAGCAAAAATTATTACTGAAGAGACAGAAGTGCTACCATGTCGCGCCAATTGATCCCTCCACCGGGGGCAGCAGCTCTGTAGATCATTAGCATGGTTCTGTCCAAGGCCAATGAGCCGCGATCTTACATGAGGCGTCCATTCCATTGTTCCGGCAGAAAGAGCCCAAAGCTGTAGTGGGACTCAGCCTCGGACGTGAGATTGACCTCGAATGCACAGAAGCTGGGCAGATCAGTAGGGACCTCTGATACAGCATCATCTGGCAGGACAAGACTCCCGTTTGCGGTGTGGGAGTAGCTGAAGGTGACATTGGCGACTGTTCCATTCGAAGTCAAAAAAGATTGAAGAGATGACGTGCTGCAATTCAGTGCAGATACACCACTTGTGACAGCAAGGGAGCCCATCGCCTTTTGGAATCTCATGATTGGCTCTCAAATTACGAGTGTGAGCGAAGGATGTTTAACCCAGCTGGCAGACAGAGCGTTCTCATTTAAATGGCTAGAATTCATCCGTAACCGCCCCTTAACCTCATAAGAAGGGAGGGTTTTCCCCGAACTACAGCTCTGCAAGAGGCAGGAATGAAGCATTAAAAACCCACATACGGCGCACTATGTCGTATATTCTGGAACGTACGCGTAATATAGATACGCAGCATCGCCGCATTGTGGCACGAAGTAGACATAAACGGGTCAGGATGTCTCCATAAACTAATGAATAAGCTTGTTTGCGCCACGCCAGTTTCAGGGAAAATGCCATGCCTGTCTCCATTCACGCGCACTCATGATGTTTATTCGCGCGCGCCACCGGAGATAAGAAGAGTATGCCGAATACACGTCGGAATTCCGTTAGGTTGCGCTCAGCTATTCACATAGCTCGCACCGGCAAGAAAGGAGTTGATTTCGGACATGTTCGGCTATAACGCTTTTGCTTCGGCTTTAAGGTCATCATCCGTCCGCTTATACCGCATATGGTATTGTTTCACCGATCTGCTGTGAGTAAAGCCGTGAAACCGGGGACGCCTCCGGAGACCATCAAATGTAGCATTCGAATTAGGCTCCTGTTCCTGACAGCACCGTGAGTACTTGTGGACTGCATTCCGCAAGCACCTTCACATTTGTAAGCTAACCCGCTCGAAGCAAGACTATGGAACCAAGCTCAAAGATTCAACAACTGTCTTCTTTGCCATTGCGCCTTCTCTACTCGAGCGCCAGTTCTACAGATAGAAGGCGGAATGAGTTCTATATAGTTCTTCCGATCGATTAGGTAGAAAGAACGTGACTAGAAAAATATTCAAAACGACTGAGGCAAAGAGAAAACAGGCTTTCGTGAAGGATAGTTAGTGGTAGGATATTTCATATCATTCATCTCTCAGCCAAACCAAGAATTTGGCCAATGATCTTAGGTTTTCATCCCGCAGACGGTTCGTCCTCGGCGCATTGCTCTCTGTTCCATGTAATACCGGTCATCATTGAGCCTGGATCTTCTTGATGCCTATAAATTTCTCTTGCATTATGATGAGCGAATCCAACCCTAATAATTGAGAGAGCTTCCACAACGTAACTCACACGCACCCTCAGAGAACCTATGCACTACTAAAAGAAGAGACTGCAACGGAGCCGCCAAGTTTCTTGGTAGCATAGTTGAAGATGGCGAAACGATACCCCATGAAATACGCCCAGTTCGTCCACATCGTATACGCCAGCCCCAGCTGCTCGAACTCCTGCCCATCGAAGCTGTAGGAGAAGTTCGCCGCCTTCGTCCCGCTCGCGCGCGCATCCAGCGCCGCCCGCAACCACACCTTCTTCGCCCCGCCGGGCACCGGCGCCGTGGCCACTGTGGTCCCCTTGCTCGTTGTCGCCCACGTCGACTCGTCCTGCGTCATGTTATGCACGACCTGGATGGTGTACGTGTTGCCGTCACGATGGACGCCGATTGAGGCGCTGCGGTCCCGGAACGCAGCCAGACCGGCGCGGTCGCCGTCAGCGAGGTTCGAGAAGTCGATCGCCACGGTCCCGACGGGGAACTCGCCGTGGATGCGGTGCGTCAGGGTGTTGCGCGCGGCGTACAGATCGTCGGAGACGGTGGCAGCTGAGAGGGTCAGGCCATTGTTGACGGCGTACTTGGAGGGGTCCGGATTATGATTCCACTCCCACGCGGGGCCCAGGGAGGGGCCTTGGAACGTGTCAGTGCCCGTCCAGCTGGGGAGCGGGTGCGCAGGCAGCGGGAGTGGGTATGAAACGCCCCACCCGCCGTTGGACCCGGCGACAAAGGCAGGGAAATCATCGCTACCCCAGGTGACGGGGGCGAGGACGGGCATGCGGCCGGCTGGGTAGGCCCACGTGAAGGACATATAGTACCAGTCGTCATCGGCTGTCTTAACGAGACTGCCCTGGTGGGGAGCACCGCCGCCGGAGACGGGGGACCGGATGTTCTGGACGAGTATCTTGCTGGTGTATGGGCCCCATGGGCTCGTTGACTTCCAGATGTAGGTGGTGTCGCCAGGGTGATCGTTGAGGATGTAGTAGTTGCCATTGCGCTTGTACATGCGGTTCCCCTCGATGCCGTCCTGTCCCACGTCCGAAGCACTGAAGACTCCCTGGCTCTTCACCTCACTCAGTCCGTCGGCAGCAAGCTGAGCAACCTTGACGTCCGTAGCTCCATAGACGACATACATTGAATCGTCGTCGTCCACTAAGAGGCCGCAGTCGTAGTAGCAGGTGCCACCAGGTAGCTGGGCAGACCTGGTCCAGGGACCCGTTGGGGACTTGCTGGTGTAGATGTACGTGTACCAGAAGTCGACGCATCCAATCCAGTACCATAGGCCATTGCTTTCGCGGTACCGCATCGTGGATGCCCAAGTGCCACCTCTGTAGGCCTGGCCGCCGGTCAGGTTGTACCGCTCTCCAAAATCCAGGCTCGGCACAGAATGGCCGATGAGCTCCCAGTTGGCAAGATCGTACGATCGTAGGATAGGTGCGCCAGGACTATAGTGCATATTCGATGCGGAGAAATAGAAGAGACCATCCGGTCCAACCGAGACGTCATTGTCAGCGAAATCCTCGTACACGACCGGATTAGAGAAAGTCCCGTCTGCCGCCCAGGATACAGGCAGAATACCCGCGAGAAAGATGGCAGGCTTCATGATGGAGAAGTCCTGAGCGAGTGAATGGTCCAGGTTGTGAGAGGCCACAATAGACGAAAGGTTGCATTTATATCAAGCCTGGGTGAAATCGACGTTGTCCAAGCAGGAATCTCGGCCCTTGAGCCGCTGGCCAGGTGGGCCGGTGGCGCCTGTGCTTACTGACCTTCCCGAATGGATATAATGGCATGCCGGCAAATTCTAAGGCAAGGAGGTTGTGTCGTGGATAATGACCCCCTAAGTCAAAGTCGAGGCTCATCGCCCCGACTTATAAATTCACCGTGTCCCGGACAGCGGTATTGCGGCCCGCTTTTTCATGCTCGACACCTAAGCGACTAAACGCCAAGTAAAACGGGTACTCTAGCCAGGAGAAATTTGCAGGCAACGGCGGGGATTTGAAACGCGAATTGACCTCCAGAGGCTTTTTTCCAACGGCGCAGGACCTCTCTTCGGCCAACAAGCGAAGTGGAGATGCGTGTCCCTCATATTAGACGCCGTGCCGGTCCGGTCACTATTTCCAAAGGGCAGGAGCAGGCCTGAACTCAGAAAGAAAGTACGGACATGTGAAAGACTCCACCTCCACCCTGCCAGGCGACTGAGAGCCATATCTCCGCCGCTGGTCGAGTCCTACCGCGTGCGCCGTCATTAAGATTGACAGAAGACTTATTTCCAGGACCAAGGAGACGAAGAGACCATGGATACTTCGCTAGGGGAAGCGCACGACTCGATGCCCCCATTCAGCGTTTTCCACATAGGTGTATGGTTGTAGAACAAACCGTGGAGCCAGTCTGATCCAGCCACAACAGACACTCAAGTCCACGGCCCACAGGCCCATTTCCTCAGCATGTCCACACGTTCAAATATATGGTCGTGCTGCGTGTCTGACATGAGCAGGCATCTTACACAGGGGATTGATTTACTGTCGGAACTTGGCAGTCTTGCCAGTATAGGATATGTGAGTGGTATGGGTGAAGATATTCAGTCGACGCGGGGTAATACTGCGGGGTGCGGGGAGTGGCTTCTTGGTCCCTCGGCCCCTCGGCCCCACATGGATCTTGTTGCTCTCGTCGCCGTCCGTTTTGAAACCCTTCTTCGCAAGCGCTGATCACAACGTCATGCTTCCATTGACTACACGCTGTTCTCGAAGGCTCGACTAACCGTAAGCTACAGAGCAATGAAATACAAGGAGCGGTTGACCAAGTTCTCAGGTCAAATACCATGTCCAATACTCCAAAGCCCGGCCTACGCTTCCTCAAACAAGCCTACCAGGTGGCTCTAATCTAGAGTGTCAGTGACTGAGACGGTCCGGGCCGCCGACAACCTATTCGGTTGAGCCATATGCGTTGTTTCACGAGGCGGAGACAGGCTCTACACGATTGCCGCCGCCCTCAAGGTCTGTGCCTTGACCGGGCGTCCACTTCTCCGCCCCGTGTCAAGCTTTCGCCGCATCTCAAATAGGTAAAAATGGCTCTTTCTGCCTCAAAGAGCCGCATAAGGCAACCAATACGCCGCGGCTAAATGACCCGAACCTCGACTTGATCGGGAAGTTATAAGCAACGACACAAAGCTTTGGCCAGGGAGCAGAACTAATAAATGGAACTCCATCCGCATTTTATTGCGTAAGATTCCATGAGCAAGACTGCAAGGTACCATTTCTGCAAAGAGGCGAAGGATGATCGGCAATTCGTTCACTTCCGCAGCGGCGGCCGTTCTTGGCATGGCCACGCTCATCACCAGCACAACAGCCGACTCTGCTGGATGCGGCAAGCCACCTTCGCTCTACACAGGGACACATAGCCTGACAGTCAACGGTACTGAGCGTACCTTCATCTTGCAACTTCCCGATGGCTACGACGCAGACACTCCCCACAAGCTCTACTTTGGCTTCCATTGGCTGCACGGCACCCAGGAGGCCGTCTACGCCAACTCCTGGTACGGGCTGCAGCCTCTTGCCAATGGCACAGCCACTATCTTTGTAGCGCCGCAGGGCATCGACAATGGCTGGGCCAATCCCAACGGCACCGACGTGTCCCTCTTCGACGCAATCCTTGCAACTCTTTCAGAAGCCCTCTGTATTGACGCCCGCCACATCTACTCCATCGGATTCAGCTACGGCGCCGCCTTCACCCACGCCCTCGCTTGCGCCCGCCCGAACGTCCTTCGCGCCGCAGCCGTCCTGTCGGCAGCGGAGCTCAGCGGCTGCGATGGCGGTACCGAGCCCGTTGCGTTCTTGGGACAACACGGCGTGAACGACACCCTCCTTCCGATCGAACTTGGCCGCGAGGTTCGGGACAGATGGGCCAGGAACAATGGCTGCGAGCTGCCCAGCGAGGAACCTCCGGCACCAGAGCCGCTCAGTCTCCAATGGAATGAGACTGTCTATGCGGGATGTCTGCCTGACAAGCCTGTTTGGTGGATTGCACACGGTGGTGGGCACTGGGCGCTTCCGGATGGCGGCGCAGGGGGGCTGTCATTTGCACCGGCTCAGTTCTGGGACTTTTTTTCACAATTCAAATGAAGAGTCTCCCCAGCTTGACGAGAAGCTAAGCGTTTAACCTGCTTCTATTGATCGCTCTCTGAGGGTTTCTTGTAAGCCTTGCTCAATGCAATGATATCATTACGGCCATGTGTCATTTGACAAATTAGTCAGCCTGTGTGATCTCTTAATGAACTCTGATTGAACGCTGCCCAGGTTAACAGTACCTCCATCCGCCCCGGAAAGATTATCAAACATACGTACACAACGCTCAATTGACATCGTCATCCACCGCCAAGATTCTGCCTTCAAGTTTTGGAGCAAGTACACCGAAAAGTTGCCTTTCCCCACTGCTTAAATCATTGCACCATTCGCCT
The DNA here is from genome assembly GCA_022204955.1 of Macrophomina pseudophaseolina. Classification (NCBI taxonomy): domain Eukaryota; kingdom Fungi; phylum Ascomycota; class Dothideomycetes; order Botryosphaeriales; family Botryosphaeriaceae; genus Macrophomina; species Macrophomina pseudophaseolina. The sequence continues at coordinate 19,105 of JAJJID010000048.1, forward strand.
TCTTCGCGTTCAGATAGCAAGAGACAGCTACGAAAAGCCTCCAAGACAATCTCGTAGATTCGGAGGCCCTCCTCTGGCCCCACTACCAGCTTTACATCATCTCCAACAAGTGATACATAACCATCCTTTCCCCTCGCCATATAGTCCCTAGTTGCCAAGAGATATCTTCTGTCCGAAACTACGGGCTGTCCCGCTACACTGACGGAGATGACGCGTTGGAAGGGAGGCAATGCCGGGTCGAAAACGAATGAAATGCCAGACACCTGCGGGAAACGGCCTTCCAGCGCCGGATACAAGCTGACCGAGTTCTCTAGGGCCTGGACAATGGCTTGTCCCCTAACACTCACCACGACTGTGGGGTCTTCAAACGGAAGGCTGCCAGAGTAAGCTGGTTGATAAAAAGGCATTTTAAAGGGAAAGCGCAGGGGGGATGCTTACCAGTTCCGGATATCCCTTAGCGTAAGCAGGCCGGCTGGATAGATCTGATCACCGCGCAGCGTGCCCGAGCTGATGATGCAGCAATCAGCCCCGTAGGCCTCACGCATGGCATCGGTGACGAAGTTGCCCATGTTGCTCTCTCGCCTCCGCACGCTCGTGAAGCGTGCATCCAGCTCCACCGCCGTCTTACCCACCGGTCGTTCGAGCTGAGACCGCAGCATCGAGGAGACGCCGTCCACCCAGTTTCGGGTGGGCGGGTCCTCTGGAACCGCTGTAGTGACGTCTTCTCGGACCACTTTGATGGCCCACGTGCCCCCAAGGTGGGACCGCCTCTTCTTCTTCTTTCGGACCTCGACGTAGCTCAGCTGCTTGAAGTCGGTGCCGCTCCGGACGATGCGGACGCCGTTGACCAGGGTGTCGCTGTAGAAGTGGTCGTGCCCCGCCAGGATGAGATCGATCAGGCCGGCAGATTCCTGGGCCAACTTGACGTCGTTGGGCTCGCGCTGGTGCGTGATCGCGACGATGAATTCGGCACCCTGACGCCTGAGCGCGGGGACGAGCTCGGCCGCGGTTGCCGAAGCGGATTTGTAGATGAGGTTGGGTGGCAGCACGTTGACGGTGGCCAGCCACTCCTCTTCCACAAGCCCGATGAGGCCGACTTTGGTTCCATTGCAGTCGACCAGAGCCGTCTTCTTACAGTTGCCGAGGGGAATGTCTTCACCCAGGGCTGGGTCGAGCACGTTGGCGCAAAGCCATGGAAAGGTGCTCCGCTGGGATAGATCCTGGAAATGTGGTACGCCGAAGTCGATTTCGTGGTTCTGGGACGCATCAGCGGGGAGCCCTCGCGAAAACGCGGTGAACAAAGGTAGCATACCCCCAAACATGCGCAATCGACGCCAATGTTATTCAGAGCTTCGATCATGTGTTCTCCTAATTGAATTAGCTGTGGGCTGGTGGAGATGAAGTGGTTCAATACTCACCCTTTGTGAATATACTCTCCAGGCTGGGGTTCAGGGCGTCCCCCGAGAACAAAGTCAGGATGGGTGAGCCCCGGTCCTTGGCTTTGCACTTCTTAACGACGGACTGAAACCTCGAGATACCACCAACCGGCTCTCTGGAGTCTGGGTTGATGTTGTACACATCGTTGAAATGAACGATTCTCAGGTCCGGGCGCAATTGTGAAGCCCGGACGGCTCTCTCATTTGATCTCAATCTTCCAGGCATTGCGATGAGTGTATGATAACTGTCTGTTGAGTGGACATGCCGGTGCAGAAGTGACTTGATTTATAGTTCTGCTGGTGCCTCAGCGGGCACCACATCTCTGTACTCACTGGCCTGCAGGATAATACAGCAGACGGTGGACACTGCCGGCACCGACACAGTCCCACGTAAACCTCATTGTATCACAAAACGCCGATAAGCACGAATTCGAGGCGTAGCTGAATCCTTCCGGCTTTGGAAATGGGGATGGAGTACGTCGTCGGAAAAATTATGCGGATTGAGCCGCGGGGCAAATCTTCCGAGCAACTTGATGTCTCATGCCGTTGCAGATGGCCAGAACGCAACACGGCGGGGTTGATGCTGGACGGGACAAACGGCAGTGTAGGCTCGTTAGCGCGCTGAACGCCAACGCGCTCGGTGCGCCAACAGGCGGCTGAGGGGAGAGATGCCGGGATCGTGTGAGTGAAACCGACATGTCCGCTATATCAGCCGTGCGCAGTGGGGAAATACAGCCGGCACGCCTCGAAACTTGGAACAAAAAGGAAAGAGAAAGTCTGAAGGATCGCGCCATGTGCTGGCCAAGACCATAAGCTTATGTTCGGAGCGCCCGATCTCTTGTGGCAAAATGCTTCACGGCTTGCCGCTGACCGAGAGCTCGCTGAGAACTGAAGGTGAGACGCTCTGATTGGTGAGTGATGACCTGCTTGTGGCACGGATGGCTCCCACGGTCGGGCCGTCCCGAAACGGTGTGCCGGCCCGGCTATACGAGAGAATCTAGACTTTGGAGAAGAGACTAACACTAGTAGTGGCAAAAAAAAAAATCACGGAAGTGGATGCGAAGGCAAATAAGCAGCGGAAGGATTATCTCGGTCACACCGCATGTCGGATTCAGCCTCTGGAGCAGGTGTGTGTGGTACGGTCGCTGACCTGCATTCAAGGCTGCCCTGCATTAGAGGTCCTCGTTCCAGACGCCAAGTGATCGCCCAGCTCCTCCGCAATCCTTTCGCGAGGAGATTCCCGGTCCAGAAGCGCTAAGCAAATTGCCGGCAACAAGCATCCGTGGAGAAAGATAAGGACACGGGCGAGCCGACGGCCAAGGGCATTAGCGAGCACGCACCAGGTGCCCAACCCCATCCAACATGCAGCCCCGCAAATCAAACGCAGTGCGGGGATGGTTCCTGTGGCGTAGCTTATCCATCGCCACAATGCCTAGCAAACTTTGATAACGCAATCCTTCCGGTTTCCGTTGTCGGCTAAGCAGGCGTTCAGGAACCAGTGTTTGCCCTGCCATTCAAGCGTGTACAAGCTTTCCCGGCAGGCACTGATCCTAGGCAAAACTTGAGGCCAATTGGAGACTATGAGCACCGTTATTACCTGTCCGCACTGCGGTCCCTGTTAGGTGCGTCATAGTAGGCTGAAGCACCAATTACACCGTACTTGCTGAGCTTCTAACCGAATGGTTCTCGAGGGCATAATCACTTAAAATTTAATTTGAAGGGAGACCACGGAAAGGATTGACAGAAACTTCATATGCATATCGTGATGTCTGAATAACGCCTATCTCCATGTAATTCCTCAGGAAAACGCAAAACTAAAACGCAACCTTAGGAAACTAAGCCCTCCGTGAAACACGAACATGGAGGCCGTTCTTGGCACACAATGTGAAGCTCGGGAGAAATTCCATCTCGAAACCAGGCGCCAGCGACAAATCATATCTTCGGAACAGAGTAGCCAATGCAAGCGACATTTGAAGCATGGCGAGACCTTGGCCTGTTCTTGGTCAGCCTTCCAGTCGCCGGTGCCGCTGTTATCGGGATACGTACCAAGGCAGTTCCTGGGCCCATACGAGAAGGGGAAATACGATCCCGGCTTCGGTGCTCCGTTGTCGTCGCCCCACCGATCGGGGTTGAACTGATTGGCGGTGGGGCCCCAAACATTCGGGTCGCGGTGCACTATTCTTTGTCAGTCGAAGGGACCGTGAGTTCGGGAGTTCTACACACCTTGCGGGTTCCAAAGCGCAAGAGTGGTGTTTGCAGGTAGCACGACACCGTCAACTTCAGTGTCCTCCCTGCAGAACCTGAATGTCCCGAATCCCGGACCGTGCATGCGGAGGGTCTCCTTGATGACGCGGTTCAAGTAGGGCAGTTTGACTTGCTCGATGGAAGGCGTGATGCAGTCGGCTGGAATGACATTGTCCAGCTCCGCGCGGAGTTTGGCCATGACTTCCGGATTTTGGAGGATTTCGTAGATGGCGAACGTGATGGTGTGCGCTGTCGGATCTCCGCCCGCCACAAGGAAAGTTACTGCGAGGGTTAGTCTCGGGGAACGAGCTGAAGTCGCGCATGTACCCCTACCATAGTTATCCACAAGTTCCTTCATGTTGAACATATACTGGCCGTTGCCGTCTCGTTGTCTGCGGCGCCCAAGGTCAGCTTGGCTCTCATTATCCGCAGGATTTTCTGGAAGCCTGCCTTGCAAGTATCTCAAAGATCCGCTTTCCAGGCTTGCTGTCAGGAGAATCATTCTTCCTGCAAGTCAATACGGCATGGTTGGCCATGGAACGTAACTCTGCAATGGCTGCATGCATTTCCCTGGTGCTCTTCATGATCGGTATCTTCGCCCTGAGCGGGAACAGTCCGCATTTCATTAGTTCTGGAAGAATGGTACCGAACAGCTGCATGACTCGGCACTGCTCCCCTTGCTCAATGGCGTGGAGGTCAATGCCGAAAGCAACCTCGCCGACAAAGTCCAAGGTGAGCAGTACATTCAACGACGAGAAGTCGACAGTCTGACCGCTCGACGCTGCATTATCAAGGTAGCTGGCGTATTGCTGCACCCGTGTCAGTAGATCAACAGGATCGGGCGGACGCTCCGGTGGGTACGTACGATGAGGTACTTTCTAAGGCTCGAGAACTGTGCGTTGACAACCCCAGGACCAAACGCAGGAGCCAGGCTCTTCCTTTGCCTGTGCCATCTGGAATGATCCATTTGGGCAAACAGGGCGCTTCCGCTAAGGGGCTTGAAGCCCTCGTACTGTGCTGGCGCCTTGGGCCAGTTTTGGTTCGCGATCTTGGAGATGATTGAAGGCTCGCCAATGTAGATTGTGCGGTCCCATGGGCCATTCCACTGCAAACTGCCGTGAGCTCATGAGGGTCTGTGAGGGGGAGAGATGCATACGGTCTGGAAGACGGGACCAAGCTCAACATGCCAGCGGCGCCATTTCTCGTGGATATCATCGGCCATAGTCTGGTCCAAGTTGCCTGTCCAGAACGACTTGATCGTCGGACAAGGAAACTGCCTCAGAGCTTTGCGATACCGGTAGAAGAAACGGAGGGCCAGGATAGCGCCACATACTACGAGAGCTGCAAGAAGCTCGAGTAGAAGCGGGCCTCTACCGGCTAGAGGGAACGAGGAGGAGAAGGTTGCCATTGAGAATGAGTAATATCAAGTCAGGACTCGGACACGGTTTGGCTTCTTCATGATGGGAGATGAATGGGATTTAGCTTCACAAAAGATATTGTTCGGATGAAGCAGTCTCAAAACGTCGGCTTCGAAGGATTCCTCGAGTCCCCACTGGATGGAAAAATTGGCAAGATACACCAGGTGTGGTACAGAGCACTCCTCCTTCCATTGCGACGCGGAGTTCGCCGAGAAGCTTAACGTCCAGTGAATGCTATGTGGGCTGACGAGCCGCATGACGGTCTGGACTGTTGTTGTTGCCGGATGCTCATGCATGCAGTGGGGGGGTGAGACGTGAAGGCGAATCCTCACGATCCTGAAGTCTGCGTATGGTAATGGACTGGCGTTTCAGCGTGTCAGACAATCAGCACAGGACAGTGCTGTGGAGAGTTACGAGGGCGGACTCGGGAAAGGCGGCTCTGTGTGGCGGACCCCGTCGTACGCAGTGGCAAGCGAACGGTCTCGCCAACCCAACGGTCCGGGCCGCCGACGCCCACCGACCATGTCCCTGTCGATATCTGCAGTTGCCCTTGTGGAGACGTGAATCCTTCCGATTACCTCTGCAGATTATGTACCGATTCGCCTGCGCTTGCCCAATGCGGAAGGCAGAGTTGCGCACCTTATCTTGGCCCCCACCGCCGCATCTTATTTTTTTTTTTTAGTTGCCGCAAGTATTCGCCACGAGACCTGACCGCGTAGTCAGTACTTCACTCTGGCCTACTCAAGAGGCTCAGAAACTTTTCCCTTCGACACCTCTCGCTCATTCTGCAAACATGAAAGAGGACGAGAGCATCGCCGTGGCTGGCGACGTTGAAGACAATGTCGACATCGATGGGGCCAAAGAGCCAGAAGGAGGTCTTCACGCCTGGCTCACTGTTGTTGGCTCTGCACTCGTCTATTTCGCCTCTTTCGGCTTCATGAACAGCTTTGGATACTTTCAGGATTTCTATCAACTCCATTACCTGGTGGATTATTCGCCTTCCACCATCGCCTTCATCGGAACCCTCCAGATTTCCTTGATGTATGTTGTTGGGCCTGTTGCAGGTGCTCTGTTTGACTCATATGGACTCAAGGTACGGGAGCTGGGCCGAAAGCGAAGACGCCAGCTAATACATGCTGTAGTGGCTCTACCCAGTTGCAGCGCTGGGCTGCTGCGGCTCTCTCATCGGGTTGTCCTTTTCCCAATCAGGAGCAATCTGGCAGCAATTTCTTTCGCAGGTACGCCATGCCTCTGTAATTTGCCTTGGTACTAAGCAGCTAATGTCCCTAGGGCGTGTTATTCGGCTTGACGGTAGCCTTCGGTGTTCAACCTGCCCTTGCAGCGGCCGGCCAACACTTCAAACGGCGGCGTGCATTAGCAATGGGTGTCGTCGCTGGCGGTAGCAGCATTGGCGGTGTGTGCCTACCCATCATGTTCTCCCGCATCGTGCCCAAAATTGGCTTTGGCTGGTCTGTGAGAGTGGCTGCCTTGATTTTCCTGTGCTGCTACCTGGCCGCCATCTGCATCTCACGCACGAAGCACCAGCCCGTCAAGCCGCAGAAGACTCTCGGTGGGAATCTGCTTGACTTCAACGGATTCAAGGACCCGCGATACCTCATCCTCGCGATCGGAAGCTTCGTTGCTAGCCTTGGGCTCTACGTGCCGTACTACTACGTCGGTCAGTCCTCAGTAGTACCACAGCCGCCCGTCTCAAGCTGACAGAGAAACACAGAATCATACATGGCTCTCCGCCACCCCTCCGCCTCAATCCACAGCTACCTCCTGCCGTTGATCAACGGCGCAAGCTTCTTCGGCCGAATCATCGGCGGCTTCCTCGCGGACCGGACCGGGCGGCTGAATCTCCTGTACCCCATGACGATCGTCTCGGGCGTGTTCTGTCTCGCCATGTGGCTGTCGTCCCAGAACGTAGCCACAGTTATCGCGTTTGTCTGCATGTACGGGTTCTCGTCCGGCATCTTCATCAGCGTAACGCCCGCAGTCGTCGCCCAGATTTCCCCGGACGAGAAGATTGGCGCGCGGATCGGAGCTTTCTTCACGCTTGCGGCCATCGCGACGCTGATCGGTACGCCCGTTGCCGGAAGCTTGATACATGAGGATAGCCAGGACGGATATACGAATCTGATCCTTTTTGCTGTACGTTGTCAAAGGCCAGTCATGCCGTTCATGCAAGCTGACTTAAAGCGCTCAAGGGTCTTACACTTACGATCGGCGGTGCGTTCTTGGGTGTTGCCAGATTTCTTTGCGAGAGGGACCTAAGGACGAAGTGGTGATGCAGAATCGTCATATTTTCAGATAATCACTATGGTACGCCGTCTGTGCACTGTGCAGATGCCTCGGACTGGGGCCATTCCCCGAGGTGAAACGCTGTTTATTTGGAACAAAGACTGGATAGATAAAATGCGAATAGTCTGCGACCTCAGCCAACGCCTCTTCCTAGCTTGAATCTACAAAAGTGTAAATATCGCCTCATGAATGCTGCAAACCTGCTCATGGATTCAGTGGTTGGCGGGAAACTGTTGAACAATTAATTGAAAGATTGCAGTTTATTGGTACCAGTTTGGTGAGGGTTGTACCTTCGAAGGCCAAACCCGCATGCCATCACCAGACTACCCTGTTCTGGACGACAGGAAGAACGAAACTGCATCTTATGACCTGGGTGACGTTACTCGACTCATACATGGGAGGACGAGATTATCTTGGGAAGCATGTAGCTACCGTAATATCCCTCAACATAGCTAGTCACTAGGGAGTCTGTATGCTTGGCTGTGTATCCACAGGCAGAATGCCCGGAGACTGTTGCTGCATGTGAGGAAGACCAGGTTTCCAGTGGACCGCGAGGAAGTGGTCGGCGAAAGGACGTCTCATTCCCGCAGTCTGTAACGCGGCTCTCCAGTGTTATTAAAACCTGTATGGGGCTGTCGGCTTTGCAGGCTGTTGATGACTGCCCGACCACTCTTTACTCGACAGACTTTGGTAGACAGGTGCCGCTCTGGGGGGCTGACGCTCTGCGGCGGGCGAGGCGGCAACGTGCTGCTCTTCAGCTCAAGTAGACGTTGCATTGTCTCGTGAACAGGCAACGCTCTGGTAATCGGTAGGGTGATTCCTGCACGCCAATGAAAGGGCGCGGGGTGCTTGCAAATGGCAGGCGTAGGGCGGTTGAGTAGGCAGCGTTTATGCTGTGTAGTGTTCAGTCTTGCACCCGGTTTCGCGCAGCGACATGCCAGGCAGCTGCGTCTGCTCATGCCAACTGAGAGGGCTGACGCAGCATGCATGCTTCAGCCTGATGCGCTGCCCAATGAAGTCTCATGCACCTCAGGACAGTCGTGCTCGGTGCTTGGAGCGCTAGAGGCTACGCCTCGTCAGCAAATGCTTTTGGCGCATGCTTTTTACTTTCAGAAGCGCACATGCTTCGACCCCGTGTCGAGCTTACTCACTGTAGTGCCATGCGCCGATGCGGCTGAAGCTCTGTGAGTGGAGTGTCCCACTGCACCGTCGGCCGCAAGCCGCGCTGACTGGTCGAGCGCTTGGGTGAGACAGACGGCACGCGTGGATCGATCCACGTCACGGAGCTCTTGGGGGCTGCACAATACCCTCCCTATTGGTACAGATGGTCGCACCTCTGCGCCCCCACGAACGTATAAGAGAACCCAAGACCACCACACGGCTCATACCCTCGCCTGACGCACCACAGCCGCTTGTTAGACGCGATGGCCGCACAATCCGCGCAGCCCACCGCGGCAGCTTCTGCACCAGCCAAGCCAACAACGACCGAGCCCCAGAAAATACTCGGCGAGTTCTGGGACCAGTTCATCAGCAAGACGCCCTCCAAAGTAACACAGATTTTCCCGCCGACCCTCTACACAAACCTGCTGCCGCGCAGCCGTCGCCAGGGCCAAACTGGCAACACCAAAGCCACCGCGAGCTATGAAGCGGCCAGGGACGAATGCGTCCGCCAGGTGAAGCGCATCGAGCGTGAATGCACGTATGAATGACTGCTCGATTTCCCCATGCACACTGCCAACAGGCCATCCACAGGCGCACCAACGAGAAGTGGTCCGACCCAGACTTCGACATCGAGCTGGACTTCCGCGCCCCGCCGCAGAACTGCCTGTTCGGGCTGGTGGCCGACGACGGCGACGACGAGCCGGGCAGCAACGTCGACGCCAACGCCCTGCGCAGCGCCCTCAGCACCATCACCGCCGTCCCCAACCTGCTGCCGCCGCTGCAGGACATGTCGATGGACAGCCTGCTCAAGGTGCTCAGCAACCGCCCGGACTGGCGCATGCCCGTCGCGCGCGCCGTCCACCGCGTCGACTACATCTACGACCGCCCCGCCTTCACCATCGACGGCTTCGGCGCGTCCGACGTGCAGCAGGGCGGCAACGGCGACTGCTGGTGGGTGGCCGCCGTCACCACGCTGTGCAGCGTGCCCGGCCAGCTCGAGCGCATCTGCGTCGCCCGCAACGAGGCGTGCGGCGCCTACGGCTTCGTCTTCCACCGCGACGGCGACTGGTTCCCCGTCGTGGTCGACGACAACCTGTACCTGGCCGAGCCCGACTACTCGGCCGACGTCTACGACCCGACCGGCAAGGAGGCCCGCAAGTACAAGAAGCGCTACCAGACCGGCTCCGAGGCGCTGTGCTTCGCAAAGTGCACCGAGTCCGACGAGACGTGGCTGCCGCTGCTGGAGAAGGCCTACGCCAAGGCGCACGGCGACTACAATGCCATCGCCGGCGGCTTTCCGGGCGAAGGCGTCGAGGACATGACGGGCGGCGTGACGACGACCATTGACACGAACAAGGTGCTGAGCAAGGACAGGCTGTGGCAGGAGCTGCTGAATGCCAACAAGGAGTTCATCTTCGCGACCGGCACCCCCAGCTCCGCCAGCGGCGACTCGGACTTTCAGAGCGGCCTCGCGTGCCAGCATGCCTACTCCGTCCTCGAGGCCACCGAGCCAGAGGACGAAAAGGGCAATCCAGTCCGGCTCGTCCGCCTCAGGTGTGCCCTCCCCAGCATGGCTGTCTTGCATTGCTAACTGATGACCAGGAATCCCTGGGGCAGTAAAGATTGGCTTGGGAGAGGCGACTGGAATGGGCCCTGGAGCGACGGATCAAAAGAGTGGACCCCCTACTGGCTCGACAAGCTGAACTACAAGTTTGCCGACGACGGTGTCTTCTGGATGTCTTTTGACGACATGCTCAGCCGCTTTGACCAGCTCGACCGCACGCGCCTGTTCGACCAAGAGTGGAACGTCGTGCAGCAGTGGACCAGCATCAATGTCTCGTGGATTACCGGCTACATTGACACCAAGTTTGTGGTTGAAGCGAAAAAGCCGGGACAGACCGTCTTCGTGCTCTCAAAGGTACGTTGGCCCCGATCGTGAGAGATGAACCAGCCAGCCAACCAACCAAACCCGTCTCCAGCTCGACGATCGCTACTTCAAAGGATTCGAGGGCCAATACTTATTCGAGCTACACTTCCTCCTCCAGAAGGAAGGATCGGAAGTGGGTGACCACATTGCGAGGGCTCGTCCTTCCAGCGCGGGCAGCTGGCAGCGGTCCGTCAGTGCCGAAGTCGATCTTGAGGAGCCGGGCAACTACGAGGTGATTCCCATGATCATCGCCACCAAGGTTGACGGCGCAGACCCTGTAGAGGAGGTTGTCAAAAACTGGGCCGAGAAGAACCCCCAGAAGCTCCGGCAGATTGGGCTAAATTACGACATTGCCCATCTCAAGGCCACTCCGATCAAGCCTGAAGAGAAGAGCGAGAACAAGCCAGGGCTCAAGGATCTGCGGGCGGGGCCTCCTGCAGAGACCAAGAAGCAGGAGGACAGTGCGCAGCTTCCGGCAGCTTCTGTGCAGCTAGAGTCTTCAGCTCAGCCTGTCGAGGCGGAACCTCCGCCAGAAGCTAGCAAGACGGAGCCACCACCAGACTCCCCGAAGGAGGAAGAACCAGCCGCGGCTGAAAAGGAAGAGCAGCCAGCAAAACTTGCCGAAGAAGACGCCACCCAAGGCAAGCCGCCAGCTAATGATGCCAAGGGGGATGAAGAAGTGGTAGTGGGGGATAGTCCGGTGGTGCTCGGCCCCTCCCTCGAGGATGCCCCCAAGGCCAAGGATGGACAGGCCACCGGACCAGCACAGACTGCGCCCGGGTCTGGCACGGGAGAACCAGCCGAAAAAGGAACTCCTGAGGCGAAGAAGGAAGAGAATGCAGAAGCGAAACCAGACGAAAGACCAGCAGAGAAGCCAGAAGATACTGCAGAGTTGACAAAGAGTTCCTGGAACGCTGTTTGCTCTGTCGGTCTGCGAGTCTTTACAAAGGATCCCGACGTCGTCATTAGGCTTGTCTCTCCCACCACTGCCGAAGAGGGTGCTACTCTGAATGTTGACGGAACTGCCCCTGGTGCGACCATGTGACATGTTGACGATATCGTACACGTTTCCGAAGATCGGCGGCTGACAATGGCAAGGGTGGAAAATTGACCTCCGTGTTCAGACCAATCTACGCTCTAATGATACGTTAATGGCTTTTCTCGTTGTTAAAATTGCCATCCGGGCCAATCTGAAGTCTTCGTGTTCGGTTCAGAGGTGCCGTATTCTGCATCCTACGCGCTCCAGGATCATCCCCGGGTTTGTATGTACACACCAACTGCTTTGATCCGTGGCTTGGGTGGCCAACATATGCCATCTTGGATTATCCCATTTTTGCCTTACTCGTCGCTCTTGCACGATTCGTCCTTGCTTCATTCAGCATTACCAGTACATTACACTACTAATGATATGAAAAGGTTGGAGCTCTGGGTACTGAAACAGGAAATTGCTGTGTGTCCTCGACTTCCTATTCTATCAGACTTGCGGGGAATCGTTATCCGAATGGCTGCTTCAATGCTCCAAGGTCAATGCTTGGAGACGGTGGCCACTTGAGAATAGTGTCTGTGAGATGCTCGGGCGCAAAAGCGCCGCCCACCAGTCCTAGTTGAGTGGCACGTCCCTTCTCGTTCCTTCAAAACAGGCCTTTAACTGCCCGACCTGCGTGCTAGTGATCGGTGTATCAGCCGAGGTGTGTTCTGACGAGCTGGTCCCAGCGCAGCCGTACCTACGCTTCGCCTCTTTGAATTGGTAGTCTCACCTTGGTTTAACCCTTGCCCAGCACTCGTCTTAGCCGCTTTGAGAAAGTCATTGATATCGTACGGCTTCACCAACCCTGTACTAATAGTTCGTAATGAGAAATCCTCACAGCCCGTAAAGATCTTGTGTAGCTCGCTACGGGTGTTTATATGGCGTAGGGGAGCAAATACTGTTTTCTTCCGTCAGCTAGCCGTTCAAGAAAGAATGGTCCTGGGACTAGCGGCCGCACTGTAGCGCTCCGTTCTTTGGTGGGAACACGCTAGCTCTGGCGCTATCCCGGATCAGGAATATTTCGAGCAGCCCTTATACAAGAAAAGGCCTGTCGCAAAGTCGCACTAGGACTAGCCGCTACATCTCAACGGGCGCTACTCCCGCAGTCGCCTGTATCAGCTATGCTCTTCTGCAACGGCTACCCTCTGGTTCTCATGTTTTATCTTTAGTCCGTCTGAGCTGCCTTCTAGGCTCGTTTACACTGCTATTGGATTGCATCGGCAGGACCCGCCATGTTTCGAACTCCACTTGGCTTGCCTACCAGTGTAGCTTGGACTCAGAGCTCATGAGATTTAAGAGGCGGTCGTCTTGCACCTCATGCGGTCCACCACTCACATTAACCCGTCCAATCGTTCCAACACATTCGCTTACATTCCAACTCTCATACATTCGTTCTGTATCACGCAATCCATTCTTTTTTTTCTTTTTTTTTTTAGCAAACATGAAGCTTACTCTCTTGTCTATTGCTCTGGCTCTTGCCCACCAGACTCTCGCCGTCGGAGTTACCGGAGCTGCTGAAGGCTTCACCAAAGGCGTCACAGGCGGTGGCTCTGCTGCCCCTGTCACTCCAAAGGATATTGTTGAGCTGACCAACTACCTTGCCGACGCTCAGCCCCGTGTCATCATCTTGGACAAGGAGTAAGTCCGCTATCACGAGGGAGGGCTTCAAGGGCTCTACCTGGGGAATATTCTCCACCTGAACGGACGCTGACATCTATCTTCCTCAGATTCAACTTCAAGGGCTCTGAGGGAACCGTCAAGGAGATGGGCTGCCGTCCTCTTACCAAATGCTCCGAAACTGGCGGTGGCCAAGATGCTATCAACCACGCTAGCTGGTGCACAAACGGCAACGTTGGTGCCGGCTCCAAAACCGTACCTGTCACCTATGATAGAGCGGGAACCCTCGCCTTGAAGGTAAACTCCAACAAATCCATTGTCGGTGTCGGCAACAAGGGTGTCATCCGCGGTAAGGGTCTCCGTCTCGCCGGCGCCAAGAACGTCATCATCCAAAACATCCACATCACCGAGCTTAACCCTCAGTACATCTGGGGCGGTGACGGCATTCAAATCGACGGCGCCGACATGGTCTGGATCGACAGGTCCAAGATCTCTCTCGTGGGCCGTCAGATGCTTGTCCTTGGCAACGGCGCTTCCGGCAGGGTCTCGGTCACCAACAACGAATTCGACGGCTCTACTAGTATGCTAATCTCCATAGCCCCTTGATCAGCAAACGGCTAATCTCTCTTTCCAGGCTGGTCGGCTACCTGTGACGGGCACCACTACTGGGCCATCTACTTCACCGGTTCCAACGACATGGTCACGTTCAAGGGTAACTACATCCACCACACTTCTGGCCGTAGCCCCAAGGTCGGCGGTACCACCCTCCTCCACGCTGTAAGTTCCCTTGGTCCTTGTCTCGTCACCCGCGCTGATTCCACGCTCCCCCCAGGTCAACAACGTCTGGTATGCCAACTCCGGCCACGCTTTCGAGATCCTCGCCCCCAACTCGAACGCCCTCATCGAGGGCAACATCTTCCAGAACGTCGTCCAACCGATGAAGGCCAACACCGGCAAGGTCTTTGCTCCCACTTCGGTCCAGGCCGTCTGCAATGGCGCTCTTGGCCGCGCTTGCCAGGCCAACTCTTTCGGCACCTCTGGCCCCTTGACCGGCACCGACAGCAGCTTCCTCGGTCTGTTCGAGGGCAAGAACCCCGCTACTGCTTCCGCCGCCAGCCCCGCCATGTCTGGCCGTGCTGGTGTCGGGAAGATTGCCTGAATGCTGGGCCATGTTCTGGGTTGGACGCTTGCTGAGCAAGCTGTCTTGGCTGGTTGGATGCACTCAGTTAATAGGCGCAACCAACAATCTCTGTAAGTGTTATCTCACTTGCCTGGCACTGAGTGGGAATGGTTTATGACAGTTTCCTCTAAATATGATAGAACTTGGAGTATGATAAATGCAAGTCTTCGCAAATTTCTTCGCCCGAACAGTAAGCACTTGAGCTCCCGATTTCCTGCTACAATGCGAAGGTGGAGTCGCCTCGTTACCAGCAGGGGTGCCAACAAGCAAAAAAAAAAAAAAAAAAAACAAACGTTCGATAAGTTTTGCTTATGGACAAACCAGAGCAGCCAATTAGCAAAGATTTATCAAGTATTCGTTGGTTTAATTGTTTGTTTGATCGTTGGCCACCCTAATCTGCAGCAGCTCAAAGTCCTCTTTATTTACACGTTTCCTTTCCTCTGCTCCAGACACTGCAACCACCTCCAAGACACCTCTTCAGGACCAATCGCCCTCATCCACACCCTTTTCTCCCCTATCCGACGCGGCGAGCAAGTCCTGAATCTTCCACGGCTTGTACTTGCATCCAGGCGGGATGTTCGTGTTGGCGAACGGCGTGCCCTTCTCCAGGTGGGAGGCGGCGGCGTCGTACATGTCGAGCGCGTACTGCTCCGGATCGTGCTGCTGCAGCCAGCGGCGCAGGATGCGCGGCCCCTTGCTGGGATCGGCCTTCAGGGCCTCGAAGTCGGTCTTGTGCAGGTCCTCGCGGTTGAGGAAGCCGAGCTTCTGGGCGCAGGAGACGCGCTCGAAGCGGAGGAGGTTGAAGACGCGGAGCGCCAGCGGCACGTCCGGAATTCTTTGTTCTCCCTCCTTCTGGCACGCGACCTGCAGGCAGGTGGCGAGCGCGGCGGCGTCCTCCATGGCCATGGTGGCGCCGCTCGCGGAGCTGGGCAGAAAGGCATGGGCCGAGTCGCCGATCTGGACGACGCGGCCCTTGGGGGACACGGTGACGGGCTGCGGGTTGCGCCACATGAGCTTGTAGTCGACGCAGGTGCCGTTGGGCGTGGCCTTGACCATCTCCGTGATGGCGGGCGTCCAGCCCTCGACCCATGGCAGCGCATTCTCAATAGGCGCCGGCTTGGTCCAGTCCTCTTCGGCGTTGCCGTTCTCCTGTATTTTGTCAGCTGTGGAGGCTTGCAAGAAGCGCCGGATGCCCTACCCTGTGCATCATGGCCCAGAAGATGGTCCGCTGAGTCTTGCCGTACACGCAGTGGATGCCCGGGCCGAAGAAGATGCCCAGATAGGAGTCGTGCCCTTCGAACTCCTTCGCGATGATAGGGTTCTTTAGCGCCGGTTCGACGGGATAGGTGGTCCGGTAGAGAGCGAAACCGCTGCTGATGGGTTCCTCCTTTTTGCCCGTCACCAATCTCCACGACTTCGAGCCCACTCCATCTGCTGCGACGACAAGGTCAGCTTCCACCAAGCGTCCGTCCGACAAGATGGCGATGCCCGTAGTTTCCGTCTCGCGATAATCCACCACGCTAATGCCGAATTCGATATCAATCCCAACATCACGGGCGTATTCGTACAGCACTTGGTGCAGATCGGAACGGTTGATTGGCATGCCAGGGTCTTCTGGGGTTCCGAAAGGCATGGAGCCGTAGTGGCTTCCGTCGTACTTCTTCATGTGATGGACCGGCGGATAGGCCACGGCGCGGGCACGCTCCATGAAACCAGACCACTGCCGCGGAGCACGCAGCGCCGAGGTTTGAATGCCGATGGCATCGCCTACCTCAGCTGATCAGTATCGCTCGGCGGGAGGAAGCAGTGGAGATCCGTCAAGGCTTGTCTCACCGTATGGGTCAAGGCCGTTTCGTCGCTCAACCACGCGGACACTGTTTCCTCTGCGCGTTGCATCGATGGCGAAAGTGAGACCAGCGATACCCCCGCCTGCTACGAGGATGGAAAGGCCTGTGGAAGGGGCGCGTTCAAACTGAATCACCATGGCTGTTTTGGTGTGTGTGCGTGCGTGTGTGTGCGTGCGTGTGTGTCGGTGGGTGTGTGTGGGTGTTGCTTGCTCGGAAGGACTCACACTTTGACTGTGCTTGTTCAAACCGATACTGTCCTCTTTAACGCCGTCCTTTTATGCGTCCATCTGCGGTCTCTCGGACCCGGATGTAGATGCCAGCCTTGAGACCATGGACAGTCTTGTGAGTCGCTCACGGACACGGAAGGCGGGCTCCATGAACTCCCGAAACAGGCCTGAATCGTCCCAAAAGTTGGTTCGCCGTTATACCTGATAATATTCTCCGAATTGGCGATACTGACCGAGCTTGGGTCGTAGGACTGCCTACAACCAATCAAGTTGATCGATGGGGCTGGCCATACGGGAAGCTTGTATTATTACCCGTAATTCCGAGTCTCGATCAGGAGCATGGTATGCGGGAACCCCGAGGTCAGAGAGCAGATACTGCGGGACTAGAAGCCGCGGGAGCTACAAGGTCTCGGGTGTCAAGAGATCCACAAAACTTCCTAGAACGGCCCCGATATTTGGCCAGTCTTGGCAGGATACGACTCGGATTTTCACAGTAGTTGTAGGTTTCTACCGGAACCTATCCCTATATAATAGGTAGTATCCGTACACGGGCCGAATGCTCTTGGGCGGACGGAAGTTTCGACCTGTCTGGTAGGAGACTTGTGAATATGAAGATCATGTCTGTATTATCTAAGGAGTTCGCGATTGATCGGTGTATGTGACGGAAGATATCTGAATGGCATATCTAGGACGATAGGACTTGGACCTCCTATCGGAGCATATTGCTGTCATTCCTTAATAGGAACTCTATTAGACAGACCGCGGAAATGGAAAGCCGCCACATGGTGCCTAGCCGCCATCCATGCTAGGCCATGGCGTGACAAAATATCGCCGCACGTGAACAAGAAATAGTTGTAACACCTTCACGTACAGTTCTCGAACACGAGGAGACACAGTGAAAGGAGGCAGTTCATTCCGCAGGGCAAGCGAGTGATTGGCCCGAGGGATTGGTCTCCCTGTTTCGCATATTGGAGATGCCACAATCCCGCAAATACGACTGCGTCTTCCCTAGTCTGTGCTGATGGGTGGAAATTCTGTCACAGAGTTTCATGTGGCCCTCAATGATAACCTTATCTCCATGATGCCGTACATTTAAACTGCGGCTGCAAACTGGATGGGTATCAAGGCTGTAAGGACGTGAGCTCCCTGCCTCTAAACCTCAGTTCGCGTATGCTCCGTCGGACAAATGGTAACAGCTCTTGATTTTCTATACCGCTCTGGAAATTTGGAAAGCGAGGGATAGAGACTTGCACCGGGAAAGTGCTGTGGGTCAGAGGGTATCACCCGTAGCATGCATCGCTATCGTGGTCGTTGTGGCCATGGAGGTCTTACTGACAAGACGGACTATAAGGTTGGCAGAGAATAAGTGTTACGGGTGGTTGCCTCGTCCCTGGATGTTCGGAAGACCTGATGGGGCATCAAACTCATGTCAACACGATCGCCCTGCCACATTTGAGTTTGTCGGTGGCGGAACCATTCACTGGAATTCTGAATTGAACGTGCAACACGAAGCAGAGGGAGAAGACCGTGATGGCGAGCGCTGTCAGTGGTATTGGAACCCAATGCTGAGAAGTCTGCGGTTCAAGGCCCGTTCCTCCAAAATGGTGATCATTATACGGCTTCAGATATTGAACCCTCCATGTTCGGCAGCCTCCACGAATCTCCACAAACCCGCTTCTCTGGCGGCCTTCTTGACCACTGATAGCTCTTCATCCTTCACTGCCCGGTTTATGTCTTTGTACCTCACGGTCTCGCTTCTCTTCTGGTCAGCCTTGACGCCACCCGGTTCCGTAACCTCGTCGCTGGCCTCATCCTCGTCCTTCCTCTTCCCCCCTCTCTTCGGCTTCCCGACGTGCGCGCGAGGAAAATACTGCTCCATAACATGGATGAACAAGTCCTTCGACACGTTTTCGGCCAGCCATTTCATAATCTCCACGCCCTCGTCCTCTTTGCCCGGCATAACCAAATGCCTCAGCAGCACTCCCTTCTTCGCGATGCCGTCGGGAGTGAAGCACAGGTCGCCGACCTGGGCGTGCATCAACTTGACGCTCTCCATCGCCGCTTCCGTGTACTTGTCGGCCTTCAGGAGCCGCCTGCTCGTACTATCGCGCCACACCTTGAAATCCGGCAGGTAGATGTCCACCAGCCCGTCCAGGAGCGCGATGCTCTCCGGGCTGTCGAACGCGCTCGTGTTGTAGACGATGGGGATGCGCAGCCCCATCTCGCGCGCGGCGAGGATGGACAGCACGACCTGCGGCACGACGTGCTCGGGCGTGACCAGGTTGACGTTGTGGCAGCGGCCGACGTTCTGCAGCTTGAGGTACCACTCGGCCAGCTCCTCGGGCGTCAGGTCGAAGCCGTTGCGCTGGTGGGCAATGTCGTGGTTCTGGCAGAAGACGCAGCGCAGGTTGCAGCCGCTGAAGAAGACGGAGCCGCTGCCGCTGTGGCCCTGCAGGCACGGCTCCTCGCCGAAGTGCGGCGCGATGGTATTGACCTTGACGGTGGTGGCGCCGATCAGGCAGGTGCCGGTCGTCTCGTAGCGGTTGACGCCGCATTTGCGCGGGCAGAGGTTGCAGTTGCGCAGGTGGGCGTAGGCGGCGGCGCGTTTGCGGGCGGCGGTGCGCTCGTCGAGGAGGAGGTAGCGCGGGAGGTAGTCGTCAAGGAGGAAGGGCGGGGCGAGGTGGAGGTGGCGGCGCGGTGCTGGGGCGCGGTGGCAGAGGTGCGGCCGTCGCGGCAGCGTGGACAAGAGCGGCGGCCGGGCGGGGATGGAGGGCGTTGCGGGGGGCGTGATGGCCGGCTTCAGCCGTACGCAGCGTATGCGGGCGGCGGAGGGCGGGCGCAACATGGTCGTTGGGGGGCGGCAGGACGAGGCATGCTGCGCTTGATGGACGGTGGTTGCGCTCGAGAGCTCCGCGGTGGAGGAGCGGCGGGAGGGGAGGCGGGCGGAAGGGACCTGATGACGTCAGCGGGCTCCGTGGCCAATCATGCCGTCGCTGACGTGCAAGCAACCTCCTCTCCCGCTTTCCAGCCCTTCTTCCCCTCGCTCCAACACTCTGTTCCTCAACAACGCTCTGTCATCATCTCCACAGCCTTCTCCTCTCCCCAAGCGTGCACTTGCCAAATGCCGGCCCAGAGCCATGTCGCGTTCGTCCCGGCAGCTCCTCTGCCCGCCATCCTCCCACGCCCCGTCCGCCGGCAGACGAGCTCAACACCTGAACTTGAGCAGTGGCTCTAGCCCGATATCGTTCAACTCACGACGACACTCTGAAATCCTCTAATCTCCCCTTTCGCCAGCCCTCCGCCTGCGTCTCTGGACGCGATTGTGACGCTTTTGTGATATGTAGAATACGGTCCTCGATTCTTCCAAGCGCCTCCCGAACCGCGATGGTGGTGTAGTTGGTTATCACGTCAGTCTAACAAGTTGCTGCAAGAAATTGCTCTTGTTAGGTCACTGAAGGTCCTGGGTTCAAGTCCCGGCCGTCGTAGCACACGAGGCGCCTCTTCTTTTGCCCTCCTTGTGGAGCCGTCCTGTAGCGCGAGCACATTTTTTTCGCCTCTGAATGAGCCGGAGGTACCTCGGAGGTTGGCGCTTAGAGGCCGGCAACAGATGTCACGCTCAGTCATACCATCGTTGACGCCCGGGGAGAATCTAAGGGGCCGTCCGGATGGATACTTCAGACCCCACGGCCGGGTCCCTGGGAGGTTACTTACTCTTGCCCCCGGCTGTGGCAGAATGGCCGCCATACTGCGGACCTCGGGCCAGCCGGGTATCCGATGAGGTTATCTGCGATTCTGAGCATATGTATCGGCTAGTTCTAGGAATTGTACCCGGGAAAGTTGTCTCGCCCACTAGACCTGGACCCATGATGTGAGGCATGCCTACTTTTTGGCGACTAATGTTACTGTCAACGGAAATCAATTGGGAGGGGCTTCATGCTTAGCGCTCTTGTTTAAACTCTCAGTCCGTTATATACCTTCGTGCTGGCCCAATCCGTACCATTCACAGCATCAGTTTCTTTTTGCATCTGTTACCTGCATTTCCAATGGCCATATTGACTGCTTTGAGTGTGCTGCAAGTCTTCGCAGCAGTTGCGGCACTGGTAGGCTCAGGCGCGCCCTGCTCGCTACCCCTTTTACTAACCTTCTTTTCAGTTTCTCGCCAAAGCCTTTGCCACGGCAATACACGACCTCTTCGTTAGCCCACTCAAAAAGTGTAAGGACCGTCGATAACTGCCAGCTCGGCAGGTTTTCCTTGGCTCACTCCGCCTCCAGTTCCCGGTCCTAGGTTTGCTGCCATCAGCAACCTGCCCTATTGGTATTACGACCTTAGCGGTAACGCCGTGACATGGGTAAGAGCGCTTCACGAGCAGTACGGAGACGTCCGCACGGGACCAGACAGACTCAGTTATATCAACCCAGAGGCCTGGAAGGCAATTTACGGCCACAGAACGGCCAGCCACAAAGCCAACTCCAAAGACCGCTCTAGCTACCAGAAGGAGAAGAGCGGTGTGTGGGCGTTCATTGGAGAGCCCGATGACCAACGCCATGGCGAAGTCAGGCAAGCTGCAGCCTATCCCGTCCGTTATTCCCTCTATTGACATGAGATGCGCAGAAAAATCTTCTCCAGTGCATTCTCGGAGAAGGCGTTGAAGCTGCGAGAGGAACTGATCAGCCGGAACGTGAACAAGCTCATCGAAAACATCCATACCGCGATCAGCGCTGAGCCCGATAGAACCCTGGATATCGTGAAGCTTTACAACTGCACCACTTTCGATGTGATGGGCGAGTTGACCTTCGGCGAGTCCTTGGGCCTGCTCGACGCTTCGGAATACACGCCATGGGTGGCTTCCACCTTCAAATTCGTCAAGGCCGCCGAAATTAACCGCCTGTCGCTGGAGTACCCCTTGCTGCGCAAGATCTTTCCAGGCGCTGATCCCCGCCTCTGTTGCCAACGCCGCAGCTGAGCACAGCAAGTACTCAAACGACCGCGTGGACCGCCGGCTCGCCAAAGGTTTCAGTCCAGATCAGGCCGATATTTGGAACCTGGTGATTGGCAAGAACAAGGGCGTCTTGAGCGTCGCTGAGATGCACGCGAACGCCGTCATCTTTATGGTCGCAGGCACCGAGACAACTGCCACTTTGCTGAGCGGGCTGGCGTACCTGCTGCTAATGAATCCCGACAAGCTCCAGAAGGTGGTGGAAGAAGTGAGGGAACTGAGGGAGGATCAGCTGAACCTGGAGGCTCTGCCCTATCTGAGATATCTCTCCGCCTGTCTCGAAGAGGCATTTCGAATGTACCCACCTGTGCCGACGGGTGTCCCCCGGGAGACACCGGCGGACGGCAATGTCATCTGTGGTGACTATCTGCCTCCAAGGATAAAGTGTGCCCGCCACAAAAAAAAAATAATCGCCTGCTAACAACCGCACTCGGTAGACGCATATCGTTGTGTCACAATACGCGGCGTATCATTCGGCATCGAATTTCAAAGATCCCGAATCTTTTGTGCCGGAACGATGGTTTCCCGGCACGGGCTACGACCACGACAAGAAGGAAGTCCTTCAGCCGTTCTCCTATGGCCCCCGCAACTGCATTGGGAAAAAGTGAGTTTATTGAATCCTTGGCCAATTCTGCCCGCAAGGACTGACTATTTGCTTCTTGCAGCCTCGCATACCACGAAATGCGCATCATTTTTGCCAAGATGATCTGGAACTTTGACCTTTACTTGTCTCCGGAAAGCAAGAATTGGACCGATCAGAAGGCTTGGGCTATCTGGAACAAGCAGCCGCTGTGGATCAGAGCAAAAAAGGCCCAGAGAGCTTGACACCGGGGAATCGCGCATCTGCTCCTGGCAGCAGACGCCCGGCCGAGAACTAGTAGGACAGGTGGGAGTACTGCTGCGGAAGGGTTTCTGGACTCGAGAAGGGGAATGTCGTTGTAGTTGCGGGGTACGCTCCATGTACCGCCCAATTGTAGAAAAAACCAAAATGCAACCGAAACCCCCTAGCCGCTTATGGTAGCAATAGTCGCCGAGTCTGAGCTGGTGCACGACCCCTCATCCAAACCTTACAGAAGCCTTGTATGGCAGCCACATCACCTCTCCAGAGTAAGTACGCGACACACAGCAGGATCCGTCCAACTCAGCTCTTTCCGCCCTGCTGAGGCCGAGTAAGCGTCTGTAGAAATGAAGGTCCGGTACACAACCGTGTGCCACACTTTCCGGTCGCATAAGCTAGCAGTGAGTACCTCCGAACGTGCCGTGACAGCTGCTGCGTCGAGAGGGCGAATGCCTGATTTATAGACGATGAAGTGCGATGAAAGACGTCCTACTTGTTCTCAGTGCGCAGGGTACAAACACGACCTGATATTCGTCAATTACAAATCGCGTGCTCAGAGAACATCGCGACCTCCTCGCCGGACGGCGACCTGCATAATCCCTTGCGCACTACCCGGGCCCGGGGCGGCCGTCTTGTCTGTCTCGGAAATTTGCCTGCCCATATCGATGTTTTCATGGGGCCTCTTGATCCGCGTGCTTGTCGGAGAGATTTATTTCCGTCCCCCACGCTTTCACACCCGCTTATAGACTGCGTGTGCGGAATGTGGGTGGACAAGCTTGAAATTTTGCCGCGCTCGTCGTCTCACGGGCCCGTCGTCACAGCCGCTCTGAGGGCTCTGGGTGTAACCATCATCAGCAGGGGTCACTGGGGGAGGCTTCCCGCGCGGGAGCGCACTTATCTGCACATCTCGGCCCTTCAGCTTTTGCCCAATGGCCTGGGGAAGGTGAAAAGGTCCTTGAACGCCGAGCTCTGCGTCGCCATTATGTGTCTGGGAATCGCGGAGGTGCATACATCTGTTCCACCAAGCAAACACCCATAAATCCCATCTTATACTGATTTGCGGGCCCCACAGAAACTATCACCAACTTCCTCGGAGGCCTGGTCAAGTCATGCCCAGGGCGCATTTGAGCTTCTCCGCCTCTGCGATCCCGAAAGTCTGGCATTCGGCTTAAATCACACCCTCTTTCTCCGCCTCAGGGCCCTAGTGGTGAGTGCCCCGGTCTTCTCTTCCCCTTTGCCGCCCAAGGCGTCTTCAAATACTCACCACTCCTCCAGATCTGCCACGCCTTCACGACCCGCGAACCCACGTTCCTTGCTGCGAAAGCATGGCAGACGAAGCCCTTCGCCCGCAGCCCGCCCTCCGAGATGCACCAGCTCCTCGGCGTCGCGGCCCCGATCGCCGGCCTCCTGGAGCAGCTGGACGACGCGCTGCGTGACGTCAAGGACGCGACACCGCCCACTCCAAACAGGACGGCTTCTATCCACTGCCTCCGCGAAGCCTTGGCCGCCGCCCTCGTCGCACTGGGCGACTGGGCGCGGTCGTTCCTCGCGCGGCACGAGCAGGCGGGCGCGCTGTACTGGCAGCGCGGGAGATGCGACAGCAACAGCAGCAGCAGCAGCAGCAGCAGCAGCAGCAGCAGCAGCAGTACCCACAGCCCAAATAGCAGCAAACCCGCCATTGAAACAGCCATCTGGTTCCCAACCCTGCTGGCCGCGACCGTGATAACGCGCATCTGGAGCTATCGCTTGATGTGCCTGATGTCACTGCTCCGCCTCGAGCCGCTCCTCTCCCCTCTTAAAGGAACGCAGCATGGGTGGGAAGCGGAGAAAGCGGCCAGAGCCTCTGAAATACGCAAAGGCATTCTCGACGTGGCGACGCTCGTCGCGCAGAGCAATGCCGTACCACCAGCAGCCTGGCACGAACTTCCACGGCCTCGGGCTGTCCGAGTTCCAGCTCAGGACGGTGATGGAGGCGTTCGAGCTGCTGCTACCGTCTGTTAGCAGCGGGAACGAGAGCGACGATGGAAGCAACGACAAGGACGCCAACGTCATCAATCGCGGGATCGCGGCGTGCCGAGTGGCGATGTGGGAGAGGGAGGAGCTGTTCACGGTGGGTGCGTGAAAAAACGGCGAGGACGAGCATTGCGTGTATGTGTGGTGCTTTTCTGCTGGGTAGGATGCTTTTATTCTTTTATCTTATATCGTTGCTGCCGTGTGCTTCGGCGCTGTTGGTCTATGTCTTGCTTTGTTTTAAAAGCCGTTGATGTTTGAAAGGGACCCCGCTGTGGTCTTCGTGCCCATGCCATGCCCCACTGAGCCCCCTGCTCGAACAACACCAAAAACGCAAAGGTCCCGCCGCATTAACCATTGCCCGAAAAGAGAAAGAGAAGTGCGTCTCAGAAAGAAAGCGTAGGAGAAAACGCAGTAAAAACCAATCAACCGAAGAGAAAATAAAAGCCGAGAAGGGTTTGTTCCCCGCAAGCTATGCCAGATGCAATGCGAGCACGAGTCAATAAGAGTAAACGAAAAAGGAAAGAGTGAGAGAGAGTGTGTAGAGAGAGTCAGTCCGTGCATGATTGTAGTTATGCAGGATGCATAGTCGTTTCGGGTATGTGGGGCTCCGCCGGAAGGGCGACGACCCCTTCTCTTGCGCCACGTGATGCCTGCCGTTCATGCGCTGGTGTAGCTTTTATCCGGAGCATTCATGTGATCCTCTGTTTCAGACAAACGAGAGGCATTTAGGGGTATGAGTGCCCAGAAGCGGATATCTGAAGAGCTGAGAAAGAAGCGAAGTGAAAAAAGTTAAGGGAAATGAGGACCAGAGAGAGTAGAGAAGCGAAGACAGAAATTTCCGGGAGAAAGAGGTCGTTATGAAGAGGAACAGTATAATGAGAACGCCAGGGTCCCTTTATGAGTAAAAAAGCGCTTCAGACAGTGCAAGCAGAAAATAAAAATTCTCTCAGAAAGCAACGCTCATGCTCCGCTCTACCCTGACGATTTCTCGTTCAAATAATCCGATGCGCCGTCTTTGTTGCCTGTGAGAGACCTCAACGCAAAGCATGCGATGAGTGCGATCTCAAGGATAGCTGAAAGGATGGCCAGGCCAAATCCAGTGGTCTGAGTATACGTCAGCAGCCATTCCCCGGGCAAACATCTCATTCTCGAACTCACCTGCTCCGTGCAAACCCGCGCGACCTCAAACTGGCCGACGACCTTCTCCTCCTGATGATCGCACGCATACTTTCCCAAGCTGTCGCCTCCATCCCCTGTCTCAAACAGCTTATAAACCACCAAGCTGGCGATCCACGCGCCCACGAACACAATCCCCATGGCGACCCTCGTTCCCGCCAGCCGCTTGACCGGCTTCATGAAAGTCTGGCGCAGACTCAGGCCCCAGACGACGATGCTCGAGCAGAAGCTGGCGAAGCCGCAGCCGAGCAGCAGCCACGTGGGGAGCAGGTTGACGTCGGACGGCCAGACCGCGTGCGTGCTGACCGTGTTGTCGACCGTGCCACCGACCTTGAGGCCGCCGTACAGGCTGAGGCTGTGGCCCATGAGGATGGCCACGGCGCCCGAGATGCAGAGGATGAGCGGGAGGAGCGTCCATTGCGCGAGGCGGGGCCAGCCGGGTTTGTTGGTAAGCGACGAGGGGAGGCGGTTGCTTATGTTATTTTTGGTGCCCACACCGCCGGCATCAGAGATGTCGGAGAATCGGGAGCGGGTTGTTGGGGCAGCGAGGTTGGCTGGCGGTGGCGGCAGCGTTGGAGGCCGGATGGGTGTTGGTGCGGAGGGCGCAGCGTGGGCATCGCTGAGGGCAACTTCCCTGAGGTCAGATTGCGCGGTTGCCTGGTGGAGGGGCGATAGCGCTGCGTCGGGTGAGGTTACTCGTGCGTGGCCGGGACCCAAGGGGGGTGTACCTCGAGATGAAGGTCCTGTTCCGGGCCGGTATTCTGGACGTGATGGAGATGGTGTGCCTGAGTATGGGTCGGCACGTCGCGGAGATGCTACACCGGGACCGAAGTTGGAACGAGAGGATGACGCGGTTCCGGGCCGAGTGTCGTCCTGTTGATGCGATGATGAAGTGCCGGGCCGTGATGGGTACTGGTATGGTCCAGGTCCAGGGATGCCGCGGGGTTGTGATCGTTGAGATCCAGAAGAGCCTGGCCGGGGAGATTCTGAAGCGAAGGGCATGCGTGGCTGTTGAAGAGGTTGTGACTGGAAAGCGCCCACGGGGAAAGCTCCGGCAGCGGCGGGTGCGGAAGGAGGGAAAGGAATGACATCGTTGGTGCTTGGGGTTCTCTCGGGCCGTCGAGGCCTCGGACGGTATGGCTGATGGTAAGACATTGCCGGTATATGTCTTGTTAAGGTTTGAAGTGCTCAGGTCGGAGGGAAGCGGGAAGTGATGTCGAAGGGAGTGGAAGGACGACGTCAAGCGAATGACCATGCGACAGGCACGAATGGGGAAACGAAACTAAACAGGGCAGGCGCGCCCAGCTTCTTTTCCAGAGTAAGGGCAAATGGCAATGCAAAGAATGAAAAAGGTAAAGCAGTCCAGGTTTCACCTGTCAGCCTCCCGGTGGCCGCCAGTTTGAAGCTTATCAAAAACGATCGAAACTCTCAGGCACAGAGGCCGGGGGTGGCTCTCACCATATAGGCACGGCGTCCCCACCGGGCGCCGCAGCTAAACAGGCGGCAAACGGGCGCGGTGGCGCCTGTCGAGAGCAGCAGCGGGAAGTCATATCATTTCTGGCAAGAAAGGCGAGCGGAGTGGATGGCAAGTGGGCCGATTGCGAGGTCTCGGTGCGGGCGGGCAGGGAACATCTCCCGTAGGGCTGGGGGTGCCTGATCATGGACACGGATTGGCTGTTGGTCGAGGCCCGTTGGGTCCCTTTTTAGATTAAGGCAAATGAAGCAGTGAGGTATGCGGCGTTGGGGTCGCGTTGGCAGGCGGCCTAGCTGGCCGAGGGCGACGCCGTATTCGTTCCGCTGTCACGGCGAGCGGCTGGATGCGGCGACATCTGCCGGCCACTGGGAGGCATTGCGGATGAATGCTGAGGACGCTGGGCTGGAGATGCAGAGTGGATCGACCCTGAGCAGCGAGAGTCGATTTGGTGGGGAGAGTCGGCCTGAGATCTGAAACAACGCGCGCCTCGGGCTCTCTTCTTTAGCTAAGCCGCACGATGCGACACGTCAACACCAGCCAGCAAGTCAATCTCCGTGCTTTGGCCACGAACGGCGCGAAGAACGGCCCTGCGCCGGCAAGTGTTTGGCGTGCAGTCAAAGTCTGTCGGGCCACCACCAGCACAATATAACACCGCCACCCTCCCGGCTCTTCCACCCGCGTTTGATGCACATGAAGTGCTTGCTCGCAGGACGCCGCGGCAGAATTGGAATTGCCGTCATAAAACATTCTGCCGCGCCCAAGTCATGACTGAGACGTCGGTCGAAGGGTGTCTCCTGAAAAGTCGTCTTCTTCCGCACCATGTGTTTCTCAAGTCTACACGGCGGTGAGTTTGAGCCTCACGATTCCAAGCTTTAGCGCTCAGTCCACATCTTAAGCATGGCTCGCTCGTTTCGGGGCGGAGCTCGGCGCCTCTTCCACCTCCTGACCCCCCGACTCATGCACGTCAACGCGGCCTGCGCCCGCTGACGACGCACCAGCCGCATCTACGCGGCCTGGCCGCGCAGCTACAAAAACGAGATGCAAGCCCTGTTCTGCGAAAGGGTTGGGATCGGCCTGTGCCGGAGTTGCGACGTTTTTTGGGCGTCCGTGAGTGCCGTTTGCACCCCCGGTCCGGTGTTTGCTCTGAACCGCCCATATCCGCGCTGTTTATCCGTTAACCCCAGCTGCTATACGCATTCCAGCCGCTTTCGGCCATGCGCAAACGAGAACCGCCGAAAATGCGTATCCACGCTAATTTTAGGATGTTGCGGAGCAGCGCGGAGCTCTTAAGTGCTGTTGATATTTGGCTAGATCGCTTGGCTGCTTCCCACGCGTGCGCAGACGTCCCGATGCATACAGAGCGGAGAGAATGCAACATACCCCAGAAATAGATGATGCGCGTCAGCGACGGGACCCTCACGGACTCAGCCTCTCGACCTTCCAGCCGCCCTCCACGCCCTCATCCTTTGTATACCTGAACCGGTCGTGCAGCCTGCTCTCCCTGCCCTGCCAGAACTCGACCTCGCTCGGCACAATCCTGATGCCGCCCCAAAACGGCGGCACGGGGATCTTGTCCTGGCCCTCGAACTTCCTCTCCACGTCTTGCACCCAGCCCTCCAGCTGCTCCCGCCCCTCGAGCACCTGGCTCTGCCTGCTCGCCCAGGCGCCGATCCTGCTCCCACGGATGCGCGTGTCGTAGTAGACCTGGCTCTCCTCGGCGCTCAGCCTCTCGACGACGCCCTCGACGCGCACCTGGCGCTCCAGCTCCTGCCACCAGAAGGTCAGGGCGGCGTGGGGGTTGCTCTGCACGTCCTGCGCCTTGCGGCTGGTGCCCCAGTTGCTGTAGACCACGAAGCCGCGGTCGTCCAGCTCCTTCATGTAGACCATGCGCGCCGAGACGCGGCCGTCGGGCAGGTGTGCGGTGGAGAGCGTCGTCGTCTCCGGGTGGTAGACGCCGGCCTGCTGGGCAGCGGCGAACCAGGCATGGAATTGGGCGAGCGGCGAGGGCGCCAGGTCGGCGCGGTCGAGGGCGCCTTTCTGGAATTGGCCGGCTTGCGAGGCCAGGCCGCCGTCGCCCGGGGCAAAGATGAGCTTCTTGTTGGAGGGAGCGCTCGTATTGTCGACGACGCCGGGGGTGTTGGCGGCCTCGGTGGGGTCGGGTTGGGATGGTTTCGCGGCGTGGAGCATCGTGGCTGCGGAGAATTGGAGGTGGTGTGGGCGTTGTAGGCGTCTTCGCGCGGCGGGTGTGCGAAGGCGGGGCAGAGTCGTGGCGGGGCGGAGCTGTTGTCTGAGTAGCAAGCTCATACAGGGTGCAATTGACGGCGCAAGAGAGGATATATACGCTCGGACGCGGTGGTGGCAGGTGGAGTGAGAGGGGAGGAGTCGTGTCACGGCATCGGATGACGGAATCAATAATGACGCTGAGCTGAAGATCGCGACGCGCGCATCGTCGCCAGTGCTTTCTGCGCGCCAATCGGCCAGACGGCGAGTCGGCGCTTCAGCCCTACGTCCAACGCGGGGCCCAAGGTCCAAGCCAAAGCTGCGGCCGCGTCCAGTTTCTCTGCTCTCACCAAATCGCCAACTCGCAAAACCACCACTAACTCCCCTCGCTCTCGCAACCGGATATCTTCCGCCGCGGCTATACCACAGCCATCTCCGCTAGACCCTCCCACGCCTTCCCCTTGCCCTGCCACTCGCCCAACACCATCCTCCGCACCTTCCCCTGCCGCGTGTAAAAGAAGCTCCTTAGGAGCCCGACATGACCAACACCCGCCGCCAGTGCCAATCCAAAGGCGCCCGCCCCGCAAAATCTAAATCTGCATCTCCTCCCCGTCGAGCAGAATCGCGCATTCGCTATCAACCACATCCACGCAAGCCCAGCGCCCATGTGATATCTTCGAAGGACTATACAAGAGATAGTGCGGCTATGTGCGGGGGGTGCTGGGACAGAAGGATGGCGACGATATGGTGCCTATTGCTGGAGGCAGAAGCTGGTAATTGCGCACCTTCGCAGTGGTGAGCCTGACGTTATAAGTTGGAGGTGCATGGGCGAGGTAGGTGGGAAGGGTGTTGTGGTAAAGAATACGGATTTCACGATTGAGGGCACCACAAAGGCGGACGTGGTTAAGAATGGGTAAAGCGGCGCTATCCTGGAAATGTGGGAGCTGACAGAACAGTAACACCGAAGGGGCGCTCTGTCTTTCGCTTCGAGAGTCTGCTCGTGGCGAAAGGCAAGTATTCGGTCTTTGAACTGCATGGCTCGCAATCCGAGAAAGAGCACTGGACAGGGCCAACAAGAAGTTCACGCAGCACATTATGCCCGCTTTTCGGCAGTCCTAACATTCAAATACATGCTACACGTCCGATAGACCCACCGCAACAGGTAGCATCTCTACTAATTCTGTCATAGGGGCACGAACCATGGCCCTGCCAATCAACAGCTGCGCAGCGCCTGACATTAGTCTTATGAGTACGGTTGCTCATGTTGCTGGTACTGGCCGCTGGCAACAGAACCTCCAAGTGGTGCTGCAGAAATAACCAAGTCTAAGCTTTGATGGAGGGGTTTATGACTCTAGCACGCGTACCCTATCGGTCTGAACGTGGTGGGCCCGGTAAGGCCATCCAAGTCAGTACATGGGCGCACTCGGAAGTGTGGAAAGCACTTCAAAATGAGTACGTGCGGACTTCCCCGTGGTGAGGGCTCGGCAGAATTAATGAGATGAGCTGTCTCACAACCATTTGGTCCTCGACTCCAATATTCACCTCTCTGCCAACATGGGGGCGCCCTTTGAATGACTAGCGCTCCGAAGTAAATGCAAGGGAGCAGGGCGAGCGTTTTGAAAGGGCACCTGGCAATCGAAGAAACGTATAGATCATGAACTAATCTCGCTAGCAACACATCCGAGCATGCGATCTCTATTTCCAGGTCATCGGACAACGAGCTACATAGCCTGAATACCTGCTTCTTCGAACAACATTTGTCAGGGGGAATATCTGAAACTATCTCGACCGGATGTTCTCGGCCTTACCCAATGTTCACGCGAGCATTCCCGCGGCCAGTAGCACCGCTTCCTGAGCGCCACCTGCACCTGCTTTGTATCTACCTGAGTTTCCTGGGGGCATGTAATGGGTGGTCGAAAGCAAATTACATATTGTATCCCGCCGGACCGAAACCCCGTCGGCATTCCTAAGAGTCTTTCTCCAACAACAGAGTTGTTCCCACCGGTCGGCCATACACGACTCCTACATCTGCAAACACCGTGGCTGGTATTTCTCGAGGAACATTACCCGTGCGCTGGATGCGTTAGCCTTTGCGCGATCAGGTCTTGATCAGGTATCTGTCCTGATCCTCCTGCCTTAAACCGCTTAGCTTTGCTGCAAGCATATTGTTTTACCAACATACCCAACCCCGATAGCTGACTATCGGCGCCGAGAGTGGCAGAGCAAATGTGTATTTGTGTCTGCACTATACTTTGGCGGTCTATGAATAGGAAAATGGAGGCCACTTGACTACCATTAAACCGCACGCCTTTTCTCATCATGCCAATATTTTCGGAGAACTACAAAGCGTGGAAGCTAAATGCAGACTGTTATCGAGAAGAACGCAGGCGGCCATTCGACGGCGCGGAATAGTTCTGCGAGAGATGTCTGGTTTGAGCATCATTAATTTCATCATAGGAAGACATAACTGTGCACATATGATCCATATGGCTAACCGTCCCCCAAGTTCTCAGTCTTATCCAATCTGACATGCTCCTTCAACCTAACATTAACGCCTCAGAAAGACAAGGCCAACCGCCTTACCCGCTCTCCCTCCTCCTCCCAATCGCGTCCCCCGGCAACTCCACCGGCATCATGGGACTCACACTACTCATAGGACTTATCGACGACAGCGGCTCCGAATGACTCTGGCTCGCCGTCCTCGCCGGACTGATGGGCGAATACACCGTCCCTGCACTGCTACTCTCCGTCGTTGCATTCGACCCGCCGCGCTGCACCATCCCGCCTGCGGCCACGGGCTTGCGGTTCATGTTGACGTAGTTGATATTCCTTCCATTCACGCCGCCGCCCGCCGACACGCCCGCCCCGTTGAGCTCCTTGCCCAACAACTCCTGCGGCAGCATCGGCTGCCCCTCGGCGACGGTGCTCATCCCGCCCACGCTGCCGCCGCGGGTGTACATCTGCTGGGCCTCGAAGGCGCGCTGCTGCTCGAACGGGTCGCCCGCGGCCAGCTCCTGGTAGTTGACCGCGGTCGGCATCTCGGGCACGTCGGGGCCCGTTTCCAGCTCCGCCGGCCCCGCGTTGCGCTGTTGCTGCTGCGCCAGCATCGCCTTCTCGGCGTCGTCGTGGCTGCCGCGCGCGGCGCTGTCGAGCGACTTGGGCGCCGCGGGCGAGCCTCCTCTCCTGAAGAAGCCGAAGAACCCGCCGCGCGATGAAGAGGAGGAGGAAGTGCCTGCTGCAGCTGCAGCGCCCACTCGCCGCCGCCGTCGCCGCCCCATCAGGTACGCGCCGCCGATCACGCCCACCAGCGCCAGCACGCCCAGCGGCACCGCCACGCCCACCGCCACCTTCGCGCCCTGCGACATTCCTCCCCCTCCGCCGCCGCTGCCTCCTGCGGCGTCCGTGGCCGTAGCAGCATACGAGCCCGTTGCGGTGATGGTGCGCGTCTGCGCGGCCGTATCGGTGGCCGTGGCCAGCGTGACGGTCGTCGTCGAGCCGTCCGGCAGCACGGTCACGCCGACGGTGCCGGCGGAGGCGCCAGGGATGGAGAGCGTGGTGGAGAAGTTGGGCGCCGTGATGGTGGTCGTTGCCGTGGAAGCGGCGGTCGTGGTTGCTGCGGCTCCGGAAGTGGTGGATGAGGATGTGGTCGAGGTCGTCAGGTCGTCGCCGTCGTCATCGTCGTCGTCGCCCGGGCCTGGCGCGGGCGGGTTCTGGGTCGTTGTTGCCATTGGTATCGCGGGAGGCTCGGGGTAGCGGGAGTGAGTGCTTGGCGACGCGTTCCGGCGTCTTTCAGCCCGGGCTTCTTCAACGCGTGTGGCGGGCGGTTGTGGGGAGCGATGAGGTTCCGAGGTGCCTCTCGACTGCACCGGGCAGGAATGGCCCAGGGAATTTCCGCCTTTTGGCTCCTAGTTTCGACAAAGAGGCTTGCGGCTGTTCAAGCGAGCGGATGGAGTCGGAGGTATGATGCTGTCGATCCGCTCCCTGGCTTTGAAGGTGGTCCGGGGACAGGAACAAGAACAGTCTTGAACTTTTGGGGGGAAGCTTGTGCTAATAACGCACGATAGCAAAAGACGGTGATCGGAATAGGTGTTCGGGGGGCATTTGAAGGGAAGTCACTTCCCGGCCGATCTGCCCAGCTTCACTGCGCGTCTTTGCCAATTTGCATTCCACCTGCTTGGTTGCTCTGCTCCTTGCTCTTCCCTCCCCCCCGTCATTGCCGACGACCCCCGCGTAGCTGTGCAGCAGCCGGAGGGCTGTGCAGAAACGGGACAAGTTCTCTGGGACGACTCCAAGGTGCAGCGCCAGGGAAATGCCACGGAGATACAAGAAGCTAGAGCAGGGATGGGCCTAATGGTGAAACTCACGCCAAGATGGGCAACTAGCACCGCTTCTGCTCACCAGATGAGGCCTGATTCGTCCGCTCGTCGTGTTTGGGAGATAGTCCCCGGTCCGTACAGATTGCACACGGAGCGGATCTGGCAGTGATCGCTGCTGGCCTGCGGAAGCGGAACAGCGAGTGCGTTGTGTGGCCTGAGGGAGGTTGACTCGGCCTACCCCGCATCCGGCGAATCACATCCAGCCTGGCCCTGGCTTACGTCGATGCTAAGCCCCAATCTCTCCGCATCTCAGCATCATCTTGCATTTAAAGTTGTCTGCCAAGCGGGCCGGTCAGGCTTCGAGCCTTGCCGATTGATAAAGATGGGGATCGGGTACGAAGCGTGTGCTGCCAGTGGCCTGATTGGGTTGCCATGCCACTGCTCTTACGCGTGTTCTCTGCTCTCATTCGAGGCCATCGCATGGTGCACTGTGTCTTTACCCACTCGATTCTTCTTTTTTTTATCCTTTCGCTGTCACGGGTCGACCTCTGAGGCTGTGAGGCATTGCTGTTGCTGCTGCTGCCACGAGACCGGACGATGAACCATCCGCCCCATGTTTGCGTCAACGGCTCACTGTCGCACCCGTTGACACGCGCGCTATGGCCCTTCCGTCATAGATACTTTGTTGCACGGTGAATCGTTCCGGAATGCGTTCGTCCGAAGCCCGGGCAATTTTGGTCACATGTGGGAATTTTTTCTTTTTTTTTTTTTTTGCGCTGCTGCACCTCGGGCTTCAAAGTAGAAGCGAATCCTCGCCGGATGGTGGCAACGTGGCTATGCGTCCACCTTGAGCGCCGGTACCTCGTTTCGGTTTTTCGGAGGGGTTTCTATTGCCAACTTCCCGCGAGCATGTTAGCAGAGTCTGGAGTCACGCTGAGCAGGGCGAAGCCGGAGGTCCGGCGGACCAACCTTGAGTGAGTTGCAGAAGCACGGCGAAGGAAGAGAGACAAGAAACCTGCGTGACAGATGGGGGGTTGGCAGTCGAAATAAAGGCTTGTCGCCAATCCAGGCGTGCGCTCTTATATGCCAATAGCCTATGCGGAAAGCAGTCGCGTGTCTGATTCACGGGTTGTGATTGGTGAGTGCTGCCGTGGCTGACCGGCGAAGGAAGTAGTTTATCCCAGAGCCGGCACGCCCACGACACAGCCATGTTGCAGTAAATGCTACTTCTCAAAAGACTAGCACTGGAAGCCCTGGTTCACAGAATAAAAGCTGCGATGGGACGCCAAGTTATTACGATCCCCTCGATATTCCGAATCGGACTCGGACGAGAGGCAAGCAACACGGGCATGAAAATAAGGAGTATAAAAAACTTGGAGAATTCCGGCGATGCCGAATGATGGAAGCTATAGGTCTATGTGCGCTCTCGTCCACTCGTCCACAACATCGTAGCTCGATAGCTACCATGGCCTTCTTCTACACTCTCCAGCTCTCATACACTCTCAATTCCCCGCCCAAACACGCTTTCTTGTTCAGCTACTGCAGGCTCCTACAGAACTGAGCCAGTAGTATCCTCCATTCCGTGAGTCTCAGCCATGCGAATAGTAATTGGAATGGCGCCAAGGTACACTGCCCGTCTCTTGGCTCCGCCACTTTCCGGCGCCTCTCACGCCATAACCCAAGCACCGCTAGTATCCGGGAAAGAGAACCGGTAGCCATGTTCCCAATAGCGGCCTTTCCGTGCATCATTGGCCTTGATTCTCTTTGGCATTCTGACAGATTGGAGCGGGAGATTCATCGGTACCCACGCACCGGTCGGCGAAGGGAAAGAGAACTGTCCGCCATGTTCCCAAAACCAGGCTGCATGCTCCCCGCCGTCTCTGATGACCATACAAGGCTTCGCTCCGTTTTCAGCGAGAATCCGGAGTGTCTTAACATGGCCTTGCTTGAACGCAGCCTGGTATGGTGTCCCGAAGAGGCCTCCGGGAAGATTGACGTCCGCGCCGTACTCGATAAGGACCTCGACGTTCTCGTCGGCCCCGCAAAACGCTGCGATATAGAGCGGCGTGCCTCTGTGGAGAAGGCTGAATAAGTCAATAACCCCAAACATGCGCTCCACCGGTCTCTCTGAGAGCAAAATGCGCAATGCTTTGCCGGCTGGGACGTTGCTCCGGTGGGAGATTGCTGAGCTGTGCAAAAGCGAGGTTTGGAACGCATCGCAGCCGCTCCGTAGCAATAGCTCGATGCAGTCCTCGTTGCGAGCTACCATCAGCGGAGACACGCCATTGTTCGTAGTGACTGTTGCGTCGCAGCCGTTGTTTAGGAGGTAGGCTAGCATGTCGTAATTGCCGTCGTCCGCAGCCATGTAGAGTATCGAGATGCCAGTATAACCCGTCGAGTGCAAACTTGCACCCAGTTTATGCAGTGTCTTCACGCAATCCCATCGCGATTTGAACGCTGCGCAAAAGATGGGCGTTTCTTCCATGTGTGTGCGGGCATCGACGTCGGCCCCTTCCGCCACCAGACGTTCTGCTGCTGTCTTCCAGCCTCTTCTGCTGACGATGTGTAGAGCAGTGTCAAAGAAGCCGTTCAGGCGCTTGTTCGGGTTCACTCCAGCAGAGAGAAGATTCAAGAGATTCATCTCCGTATCTTGGGTGCAAGCTTGGAGTAATTGCATGCTGTTAAGCTCTCTTTGCGTCAGTGTCTGCAGACCCGTCTCGCGGTGGCATTTCCTACGGATGCTTGACCGAATGCATTCCGCTATGTCACGACGCCCCTTCTTGAGCGCTTCCATCTCCATCTTCGGGGGAATTTCGACATCCCTGTCGAGAAGGAGCCGCACAGTACGAAGGTAGCCATTTCGCGTCGCGATTTCCAGGGGTGTTCCGGCTTTGGAGGGTTTAGATGCCAGCTCTTCGTTGACGGTCAGTAAGTAATTGCAGACCTCGGAGCGGTTGAACTGGCACGCGACGTGAAAGGCTGTGCATCCATCCGGCCTTGATTTCAAAACATCCGCACCGGCATTGACCAGAGTCCTGCAGTTTTCAACATTTCCGCAGTATGCTGCGACGAATAGTGCCGTGTGCCCCTCATCTGTTTCTTGATCAATGTTACGAGGCCTGCGTTCCGGCCTGAGGAGCCATCTCAGTGTTGCTGGCCTGCTGTTCGCGGCTGCAATGTGAATTGCGCCCGGACGGCTGAGGCGGATGCGTTCCTCCAACTCGCCGTCGCGGAAAAAGTCGATGTTGCCATACACCGATTGCTCATTGTAATCAAAGTTAGGCAAAGTTTCCACGATTTGCTGCAACTGGTCGTTTGCTCCAAGGACGGCATAATGGTGGAGTCGCATGCCCGTGTCTGACGAAGCAAGGTACGGGTTCGCCCCAGAGTCGAGAAGGACTTGTACACACTCCTTGTTGCCGCAACGCGCCGCTTCAAGGATAGGTATAATCCGTTCTCCTTCCAACCCTCTTGGTTCATCGACTTTCGCTCCGTGTCGGACCAAGGCTTCCACAAAGGCGACGGCACCTGTACAGCAAGCGTGGTGCATGAGATCCAGGCCAGCGTTATCACGCGCATGGATGTTATCTCCGGCATTTTCGATTAATCGCGCCACAAGCGAAGGTTTGGAGACGACTGATACCGTCCGCATTATGGGTGTGCTGCCGAACTCGTCACGGACCGTTGATGTGGAAATATCGGAAAGGTATTGTGATATGAGTTCCTCGATCCCTTCCTTCTTTTTTGAGCAGATTTGGTGCAGAATAGACTCCTGGGAACTCAGTCGGGTTTCCAAGACGGGCCTATTTGTGCGTTCCATCAGGCAACGGAGGAACTCGACGTTCTCCTTGGTTGATGCCGCCGCCGTTTGGAGAGCTATGCATCCGCTACGGTCTTTGATCGTGAGATCCACCGGGTAAGTCAATAGCAACTCTGATACCTGCTTGAAGGGGAATCCAGCACCGCAGTCTCCAATCCAGTGAAAAATAGTTCTCAGCTGGTTGTCCTGTCGATTCAGGCAGTCATCCACACTATCCGCGTTGATTAAAGCGCTAAGAACCGGCGGGAGCACCTCTGAGAGTAACGCTGACCTTCCCGGAGGTACTACGCGTGATGCAAAATATTTGACGAAAGATAGCAGTGGCGTACATCCGTATCTGTCTCTGACTATCAAGCTCGCCCGGATTTCCTTTCCGGCGCCGCAAACTGACCGCAGTAGCTCAATCGCGAAATGCCCGGTCGCACCATCCGTTTTGGGATCTAATAGCCACTCTGAAAGCTGTAAAAGGAGCATATGGAGGGGCGTGCGTAGCTCTTCATCTACTGCACGCAAAGCCGCCTCTCTGGTGGGGTTGAATCGAGCATCTCCTAAGATAGCTTCCCAGATGATTTGGCAATGCTTAATGGGGACGGCGTCGAAAAGAACATGTAAGGTATTGCCGTTATGCCACGTCTTTCTACCCAAATTGATTTCTTTCGGCAAAAATGTGTCAATGACAAGGTGGTGGAATTCCCAGCCGAGCTCCAATGTCCCCAGTCCTCTTCGCAGTAAGAGGTGCAGCGGAGTTGCCCCGTCATCTCTTGCTCGTGTCATATCCAAACCTCTTGCTTCCAACATCTGTAGGATAGGCTTGCTGCTGGATAGGACTGCGAAGTGAACAGCCGTGTCCCCTGCCTTCGACGGCTTTGCAAGATCGAGAGATGGGTGTGCATCAAGGAATATCTCCAGGATCTCAAGGGATCCCGCTCTGATAGCGCCCATCCAAGGCGTTTCTCCTGCGACATCTTCAGCCTCGATACTCTTCTGAGGGTCTTCAGAAAGCCTGAGGAACAAGTGAACGAGCCTGGTACGCTCATTGCGTGCTGCTATGTGCAATGGGGTGTGCCTCTGATACTCTTCTTGGTGAGCCACGTCAGCTCCTTCATCAATGAGGTATTCAGCAACATCGAGATGCCCATGCTGGGATATTCTGCATAAGATCGCCGAGAAGAATTTCTTCCGTTCCAGTGCAGTGAGACCATGCAGTTTGGAAACAATTTGTTTCACCCTTCCGAGCTGACCAGTGATTGCAGCATCCATAACCATTTCCTGATATTCCCTTTCCAGATGAGATGGTATCGTCTCTGGTATCATGTGTCCGTTGATGACGTGCATGTCAACTTTGGCCAGCCCGTCAGCTCGGCGTACCAACAATCGATTCAACTCTGTGAGCGCCGATGCGGGATCTAACTGCTGCCCTGCCGTCATCTCCAGCAGAGTGCGGATGATAGATTCGGACCCGATTTCGTTGGCCATACGGATGACGCTCGCAGTGAGCGGGCATCCGGCGCTCAGGAGCGCCGCTAGCAGGTCTGGGTCATCGTTAAGGATCGCACCCTGCACTGCAAAAGCTGCGGACGGGTGATGCGCCACGTTCTCCTCCACCAGTAGCCTCTTAACCGTCATGAGCCTTTGGTCAGGTCTTGGGAGCCCTTCGTCCCGTTTCATCCAAAAGTTCCACCCGGCGGCGCATTCAAGGGGTGTTGAAAGGATGTCACAACCCAGGAGAGGATCGGCCTTTTGATTTATCAGGGCATCCACAACATCGCCAAGCCCACAGATACAAGCGAGATGAAGTGGAGTGATGTCGGCCATTGACGAAGAAAGTTTGGTGTCTGGACCCGTCATGATGTAGTTTGAAATCCAGGTATATGCCCAAAGGATGAAGTTACTCGTTTTGTGGCGTTGAAACAGGCGAGCCATAAGTGATGATACCGTCTCTGGTCGTTCTGAGCAGTTCCTCGCATGATATGCCCAGAAGAAAGCGGCGTAGTCGTAGAGATCGTAGTCCTTCTTGGCGGCTTTGAGCACTTCCGGAGTCTCCGTATATGTTTGATTGAAGTCTTCGAGAAGCAAATAAGTTAAACAGACATTTGTGACATACTCATTACTTTGGCCGTCGTCTAGTCGAAACCGCCCGAGAAGAGCGTCGTTCGGCTGGATGCTTCTGAGATACTCCTTAACGCTGAAGTGGCTGAAGACAAGGAACCCGTTATCGTTTTTTATGAGACTGCTGCAATGGCAGATGATTTTATCAACGTCAACAGGATCATCAAAATATGTGTCACCTGGTTCAATTCCGACGGCATGGGATATTTCGGAGAATGAAAGAGGGCGTGCCGCAAGAGCGATCCAGTGTAACGTCCGCTCCAGGTACTGCAGCGTGAGTCCTCGTGCAGTTTCAGTCGCCCGTTGAAGGATGCGCTCATACGTCTGTGGAAGGTCCGGAGGAAGTCCTTTCAACGCTTTGCGTCTCTTGCCATAGGATGGTATGGACAAGAGATAGTCCAATTGGCACCTGGTTCATTAGAGTGGTTGATGAGATGGCATGGGATTACCTACTTGACCCATTGAAACCTGATCGATCCAGGGAGTCAGCCTAAAGGGGTTACGATATCGTGACTTTCGCATAGACTTACATGCCATCTGAGTTGTCGACAAGATGTTGCAAGATTTCCTCTTTGAGCGCAGAGTTCCTCGGACTGGAAATGCCGAAGCGTGCCTCCAGTTCGGCTGCGACGAAGAGTCTGACGTCTGATTTGAGAGCCTTCACTTCAACACTGCCGAACTGCTTTAGACATTGCCGGATATCCGGCTCGTCTCTGCTTACGAACAAAGCTTTGATGGTCCCGTTATCCGAGTCACAAAGCTGTGACAAGGTTTGGACGGTTTGATCACGATTTATGACACATTCATCGAGACCATCGATCACAATGAGCGTTTGGTCCACCTTGTTAGATATGTCCCAGATAAGCTCCAGCAAAGATCGACTGTCAGTGGAGAATTTTCCGAAACTCGTGTGCCGCTCATAAAACGCTTCAAGTTCTCCAAAGGCATCTGCGTTCTGCACGGCAAGTTGTCTGGCGATAGACCCAAGGATGCTACGAGCATCTTGAGTAGCAGGGTTGTCGTGCTCGCAGAAGAAGAAGGCTGTCGACAGATTTGGTGACTGGAGCTGCTGGACAAATTCGATGATTGTTGAGCTCAAGACGGACTTGCCAGCTCCTGGTATGCCGTATAGCCATAGGCTTGCGTTGTACTGAGATAGGAAATCTTGGAAATACGGGCTTTCCAGAAACCATGTACCAGTGCCCTTTTGGCGTACCCCAATGTATTTCTCGAAAGCTTCCTGCGGCTCGGCCTCACTAAGATCTCTCATCATTTTGCCCTGTTTCTCACTCAGGAAGCGCCTAGCCTCCCTCGCTTGAGTCGCGCGAATCTCAACCTGAGCGTTCTTGATCTCGTCAAGGCGGTGAGAGACTCTGGTCTGAGTCTTGAGAACTTCGATAAGCGCGTGCATCGAGTCTTTCGACATGGCAAGTGAGAGTGTGGATTTGTGGTGCTCCAGGTCATCGCAAAGCCTTGCAACCTCGTCTCTGTCGAAATACCAGCGGGTTGCTTGCTTCACTCGCCGCCACTGGTCATGCGGCCTATCTTGAGAGAAGTGTTTTGATTTGCCATCTCCACCCATCACACCGGCTTGGAGATCTAAATTGTGCTTGGCGAGCAGATTTCGGATAGCTTCGAAGGTGTCGTTGCAGGAGAATACGAGATCACCTGGCGTTGAGTCTTTCAGCTGCAGGTCACTCATCTGTTCCATCACAAGGCTGGCTCCTTGCAACACAGAGTACAGGGACACAACGCTGTTGTAAAGGCCGTGCAGTTCACCCTCGGCTCCCTTGAGTACATTCCTGGCTTCGTTGATCCCCTTGGCGATATCTCGTGCAAGTAGTGCCAGGCCAGCGACGCTGGCGGCGATGGAGAGAGGATCTGTCATAGTGCTTGCCCGCGTTGTCGAGGAGTCGAGCGCCCATGGAACACCATTTAGACTCGTTAATTTCCCACGACAGCTGTTAGTAATGAACGCTCCGATGGCCAGGCGTATTTTCCGTTGGCTGGCGATGTGGAAGGTTGGAGTGAGTGCGAGTTGCCAGGAATTATTGTTCTGCGACAGCTCAGCCTCAGACCTGATGTTGTAAGGTTGCAGCCTTCGAAGGATGGGAGGCGGCCAATAGGATAGCGGATTCCATCATGCATGTCAGATGTGGCACGCACTGTCATTGGCGGAGACTTTCAGCCCCCATGTTGCATTGAACATGGGATCGGCATAACGCGAGGGGATAGATTATAGAGACTCAGAATGCTTGAACACCACGTGAAACGCCCCAGACGTGCGTGCTCAAATATCATTCACCAAGCACAACTTGTACATATATTCGCCTCTTTATCTGTTTATGAATGCTGCGCAAAGGGATAGCGAACCATCAATGTTCTTGCAATAAAGACACAGCCTCAATGTTAGCCTCTGCCTCGGCAAGTTCTCTGGCTGTTCTTCCCCTCGCATCCCTCAGTCCAGGATCAGCACCCTTATCCAACAGGTACTTGACCATTTCCACATGCGCCAGCCTCGCGGCAGTATGGAGAGCTGTCCCAGTGTCCCTTTCCCCGTCACTCCACTCCTCGTCCGGAGCGGGCATGTCATTGATATCTTCGGGAGAATGCTCAACCAGAATCTTCAGCACCTCAAGTCTTCCACCCATGGCAGCTCCCAGCAAGGCCTTGGATCCCTTGACTTGGCGCCATGCGCGAGCAAGAGCAAGAGTGTGTCTGGTGTGTCGTGTGATACGGCCAGGTGCAGTGCCGAGTAGTAGGTGATTGCACGACCAAAGTTGGGATCGGCGGCCAACTCGAGGAGGAACTTGATGTAACTCAGAGGATGCCGTAGCATGGTTGCGTACCCGCATTCGTGATTGATATCCAGGC
This sequence comes from Macrophomina pseudophaseolina, assembly GCA_022204955.1. NCBI lineage: Eukaryota > Fungi > Ascomycota > Dothideomycetes > Botryosphaeriales > Botryosphaeriaceae > Macrophomina > Macrophomina pseudophaseolina. Next base: position 61,330 of record JAJJID010000048.1, read on the forward strand.
CAGCGTCGACCAGCGCCTGCATCACTGGAGGCGACTTACTCCTGACGGCAGCTTCCGCAAAAGCCCGATGCCCGTAAGGACCAAGCCCATCGGCCAGTAAGTGCCGAATAATGGCAGCGTGGCCATTCATGATGGCTTTCAAGACCATCTCGCCCTGTTGTGACGGGTCCGCGCACTGCGGCAGCATAGCAAGCATCCCGTCAAGGTCGCCGTCGGCACATGCTTGAAGGACGTATTCGGTCGACGGAGGAGTGGACGTATTCAGCATAATGGGACTAAAGCCCGTGAATGGAAGGCGAAGATGGTAAGAGGACGAAGTACGGCGGGTATTTTAAGTCCATCCGACTGCTGCGTTGTGACAGGTGGCTTTTGTGCGGCGCAGCCAGGCAGCGACCACAGGCATGCACATCGCCAATCAACGTGTAAGGTGTGGGTGTGGTTGTTTCAGCGCCGTATCTCGAAATAAATACCGTCACGCAAAGGCAAAATCTGCTCTACAATTGCTCAATATTTTGCTAGTAGAGCTGATGGGACGCGGGAAAAGGCAGGCGACGCTTGGCCTTCTGGATATTCGTGACAATTTGGCTTGCACTGCCTTTACGATGCGGCTCGATCAATAGCATTATCGGCTGTACTAATGATCAAATGAGACAATTTCCGCCGGAGTACAGCCAAATCCCCTGATGATTAAAGATAAAAATATCTTCCAGCCCACCATGATCTTCCAAAATTCCACAAATACAACATCTTCTGACCCTACCAACAAGACCCACAGGCTGCAACATCACCATAGCTCATAGCAAGCTTTATTTCCCCAGTAGAAGCGTCGCGACGCCGTATTTTCCTTGCTCTCCACAAAGACACGTAGGCACATACAACAACCCAGGCCGATTCAGCATGTATAAAAGGCCGGAAGACGAGAGCAAGAAACGTGTGCTACAACCACCCTTTCCCGAGCACAACCGAGAAGTCTGCCGTCTTTCACTTGATCTGTGGCAAAACCGCAAAACTACCTTTCACCCCTTTCGACCATTATGAAACCCTTTATTTTCACTACACTCCTTCTATCCCTACAGGGCGTCAGAAACACGGCCGCTGGTCCTGTCGAACGGCGCACCGAGAAGATGGATACCCCCAAGGTTGAGGACCTCGAAGGAGAAATCAAAAACATTGTTGAAAAAAGACAAGGCTCTCTTATACACTGGTGGCAAGGGTGTCTGTGCCAAGGCCCACTTCTACCGGCAGAAACACGGCACGAAGCGACTTCAAGACTTCGGTCCTAAGAACAAGAAATGGGGCAACCAAAATCTCTGGAAGGATCCAGATGGAGTACAAGAGAGCCTGAGCGAGGCATTCGCGAAGGTCGCAAGTGGGTCTGTCTGAGTCATGTTCACCAGCTCAGATGTGTTGGACTGAAAAAAGCACGGCGCCGCACTATGATTCAGTGCGAATTGATTGAATTATGTTCCAGCAGTTCCATAAGGTTTCGCAGTTAGTGCGTTACTAGAGTCTATGAAAGCGTTTTATTAAGTTGCAAATGACTCAAAGATAGATGAATACTCTAGAATAGCACCCTCTCCCTATTAGGTCCTCTACAGGACCCGCCTGCCGCCCCGCCCCGCCGTCCCTGTGCGGGTTGAAGGGGTTTCTTAGACTATCGCTACCATTTTGTTCCCTTTCATGACAATTCCCAACTCCTAATCTTGTGAAACCGCCGCTCGTGGCTTGTTGTACATGTTGCTCACGAAGCCAAAGATGGTATCGCCCACTTTGACATTCATGCTTCCACTCATAGCGCCCGTCACCTGGTATCTACGCCCAGCCTTGAGGCTCATGGCATGTATCTCATGCGTACATCCCTCACCCTTCGTTGCCAGAGCCGTCACGGAGCCTGTGCAGAGATCATGGTATGTCTCTTCGGTCAACTGCTTGCCGGTCCTGAGTGCGCGGCCTTCTGGAGTGAGAGTAAAGGCCATCCGGAGAAGAACAGTCTTGCCTCCATGGAGCTCGGCTGCGGTCTTGGTTACGGCATCGTCCAACTTCTTGTCGATGAGGGAGACGCCGTACTCGACAACGCCTTGCTGTAAGTCCTCACAGTATTGGCCTGCGTTGTCGCGGATGTGGGTGACGATCTCGAAGTTCTTTGGGAGCTTATCTTCGGATCCGCAGTCGGGTGTCCAGCTCGGCTTGTCGTCCCGGGTATTGAAGAAATGGAGGTAGGCCGATGTACCGTTGTGGGGCATACCGCGTTTGTACGACTTGTGCTCGTCGTGACAATCGTAGACCGCTGCGCGAGACGGCGTTGGGCCAAGAGCTCCCACGCAGGCGACAAAGGCTGGAGTTGTCCAAGAATTGTCGACGTCAGCAGCAAGAGCATGCTTTTGCCGGACAGAGAATGGTAGTCGCAAGAAGCAGAATTTGTGCGCTGTTGACCATCTTGAAGGTGTAATGGAAGATTGGTTTGCGAGATGAATATGGAAGTGGAGATGAGATTGACTTCTTTAGTGAAGAATTGGCTTAGGTTCTTGGGCGACGTTTTTCCTCATCCCGTGGGCCCCTCTTTAAGAGGCTTCTCTAGCTCGAGCAACGTTGCTGAAACCCGTAGCATGGAAGCTCGGAGACTGGAGCGACCCATAACATCACCCGAAACCCAGGATTCTGCTTGACCTTGTGGCAAGTTTCCCAAATTGCATGCAGTTGAGTTGGAGTTGGTTGGAGACAGGGTCGCCAACAGCCAAGACAAAGCTAAATATCGAGACTTATGTTTGCTTTTGTTGAGAAGGTGTGACACCCTCCACTTGCTTTATTTAGCTAAGAGCTAAACAGATTGATGAATAGACAAGTGCTTGGTGTGCGTGCTGCCGAGGTGGGTGGTTAGTGTTGGAATAAGTAATACAATAGCTTAATTAGTAATAAAGGAGTATATTAGCATCGTATCAGTGGAGGGCGGCCTTAGATTAGCCTTTTGTCCTCTCCTAAATAGACTATACTTAGTAAACGCCAAATACACGTGATGGATCTAACAATCAGCCTAGTATCGCTAAAGCTCGATATGGCGTTAGATATCGCCTTAGAGGCGTTAGTACTAATCTGGCGTTGGGCTAGCAGGGGCCCATCGCGATATTTTCTCTACATTGCGTAATATACTCTTATGCGGGCTTGGAATTGTTCTACGAATCTAAACGCGCTAAGATTATTTAGGTAAAATATCAATACTGGTATCGTCAACCCTGCCGACCGTCGGTCGCATCAGCTACTCTTGTCTTATCTAGCTGAATGGTCAAATAAGCAAACAATTATACGGCTATCCGTTTAATTTTATTTGCTTTACGGGTATTGCGGTATTCGCTTTGTCCGATTTGCTAATAGCCAAACAAATGAACAAGTATTTGCTAACGTGTTTGTTCGTTCCCCCCCTCTGGTTGGAGAGCGGGCCTAGTTTTTCAGTGGCACGAATGCTGCTGGCTCCGAAGCCGAGCCGGGCTCCGGTGCATTTCCTGAGAGCCACCCGGCGGTTTAAGCAGTGTACAAGAAGCCAAATGTCGAAGCAGCAATAGAATATGACCCCTGGTTTTGAACCCTGTGGGAGAAGGCAGCAATGCCTCGGGACATCATGACCGAACGCGGGGTCCACAAGAGCAGTTGTTGGCTGATTCACCAACGCAGTGTTGAGGCTCCAGTATCAAGTCCCAAAGGATTGACTGACATTTCCATTTTCCGTGCTTCATCTGGCAGCGTTCTCAGCTGCAGATGCCTGCCGGGAAGGCCAGTGCGGCGGCAACAACTTACGCACGAGAGCCCAACGCCAAGTGAGCATATCCCGCCGAGGCTAAGTTTGGGCACTGGTCTGAACCAGTGCGCTTTTGGGTGTGTTGGTACTATGCGAATGTGTCACGTTTCAATTCATTGCAAGTAGAGTGGCGGCCTGAAGCGGTCCCAGTAAGGATGTTCCGAAACTACCGATTTCAGTCAGCCCCACGTTGCGGCAAAGGCTGTCCTGCCCACCAACACCATCGACATCCAACATCGCCGGCGGCACAGTTTCGGACGGTGGTGTTTGAGAATTGAGCGTGCCACTTTGCTTCGGCGAGGCAACACAAACGCTTGTGACACAGAGGCACAGCAGCCCATTTCACCGGCGCCCGAGGACGAAGAAAGCTGCTATATAGCGGCATATTCGCGTCGCGACAATGACCACCAAGCAACCCACCGACCAGTCCCTCAGAGCCTTCATTCGCGACACACTGTCCAGAGTCTGAATTGTACCTGCATCCCTGGCCCTACAAACAACATGCACTTCAACGAGAACAAGATAGCCTCTCTTACCGCGGTGGCAGCTGTACTCTCAGCAGGGTGTGCAGCACCGGCTGCAGCACTCGAGGGATATACAATTTCGGACGGTCAGCCATCAGGGAGTTTCGGCGGTCCTTCACCATGCTAATTTGCTCCCAGAACTGGCCGACCAGCTCGACCGCATTCCGAGGCTCGACCGCATTCCGAGGCGTGGTCTCGCAACCTACACAATCGCTGACGGTATCGGCCCCAACTTTGCCAAATGTAAAACCGAGCACTGATTTCTTTCGAGACCTAGCTGCCCGGTTGAATCTCGCACAGAACGATGCGGTGCCTGCAATGCTCGAGGCTCGGGCCGACCACCCTCCTTCCATCGCGGATTTCTACAACTTCGCCGAGGAGCAAGGCGAAAAGCATGGTGATAAGCTCGTTTTCTGGGCTGGCACTGGGGGTCGGGCCGCCGCCGATTTTGCCAAGAAGCATGACCGCATTACTCTCCAGGATCTCATCGCTAACAAGTGGGAGAAGTTCCAGACGGCCAAGACTTATAATGGGTACTGGGACACTGCGGAAGATGCGGCATCAATGTTCTGGCGGCCCTTATCTTCTGCCTTTGCCGAGTACGCGCGGGATGAGGTTTGGGTCCTAATTGATGCTGAGTCTGAGGGCATAAGCACCAATAGTCTCACGGACAATAGCCGTCCGGAGTGTGTCGACTGTTGGAACCACGCCGAGAAACCCATGTTGGTGGCCAATCTCCATTCTCAGAAGAGTCCGAAGGTCACGAAGATCCAGAAGTTCAGCAGGCATGGCGACGCTGATGGTGAGATCACGACGATCTGAGGACGGGCGGGGACTACAATGCTACCAAGTCTGAAAACACGCCATAGTCACTCACTTCTGTACTTAACTCCAAATTGACGACCAGATCCCTTCTACCCCTTTAATCACCACTCTTGTCCGCCATGCCATTGAGTATGCAATCGATGATCTTCTGCACCAGCTGTGTTAGTCGGAGCTTGTCCGCCACATGGCTTCCAGGTAGCCTTGACGAGTCCATGGGTGCTGCATTCCCACTTCTCAAATTCCAGTTCAAAACTCGGATCCGCATCCGCGAAAAGCTTCTTCCAGTCGCTCTCGGTACGTTCCTTCCCGTTCAAATTCATCAGCATGTTCAGGTCCATATTCCTGAAATCAACTGTCAGTCTCGTTCGCGTAGATTGCATCAACAGCATCAACACACCTTGCTTCTTTCTCCTCATACGCAGGATTCGCCGTTTCCGGCAGGATGTTCTCGCACACCACCACCTTCGCTCCCGGCTCCAACGCCGGAACCAAGTTCCGCAGAATCTTGACACCGACCTGATCCGGCCAGTCGTGCAAAATCTTCCACAGAAAGTACACGTCCGCCCCCTTCACCGTCTGCGGCTCGAAGAAATCGTGCGCCTGAAACGCCACCCGCCGCCTCCAGCGCTGCGGCAGCGCCGCCTCGCCGCCCTCCACCACCTCCGGGCGGTCCTGCACCACGAATCTCATCCGCTCCGTGACGCCCGCCAGCTGCACGCTCACATGGCCCTGCCCGCCCCCGACATCGACAAACGTGCCGCCCCGCGCGTCAACCTCCGCCCATAGCGGGCTCTGCTCCAGCGCGTCCGGCCCCTGCACGAGCATCGCGGCATCGCAGCGCGGCCGCGGTTTGCAGGGGGTCGCGCGCGCCGGGCCACTTGTCGAGCGCGTCGAGGGCGTACAGCGCGGTGGGCCAGAGCTCGGAGGTCGTGAATTGCAGCATGCCGAGGGCGTCCGGGTCGTCGCGCAGCAGGCGGGAGAGCGGCGTGTGGGCGAGGGTGCCGGGGGAGGGCTCTTCGAAGATGCCGTTGGAGATGCCGTGGCGGAGGAGGCGGGTGAGGGTTTCGTTGTCGAGGCGCAGTTGGGCGGCGAGGTCCTGTATGGGGATGCCAGCGTCGGGGACGTGCAGCGGGAGCTCGTAGCGGCCCGCGGCCTGGAGGCTGATGATGTCGATGGGCTGTGAGAGTGGCGGGTTTAGTTGCTGAGTGTGTGCAGGTTTGGTGGAAGGGCGGGAAAGTTCACCTTGAAGATCAGGTCGTGCAAGGTCTCCAGGGGTCCGAGCGACAGCCGTTCGAGGTCTCGGATTGCCTGAATGAGAGTTGCGCGGCTTTCGTAATCTTCTTTGGCCATGTTCCTGAAGCCCACCTTGGAGTCGGCATCGACAACGCCCCGTTGGTCAAGCTCTTTGGCTTTGGCCAAAATGGTCTCTGCCAAACCTGCAAGTGACATTTCGAATTGCGTTTCTCTTTTTCTTTCGCTTCGAAAAAACTGAGAATGCAGCGCTCTACATGACTGTTAGGGGCTCTAGCCTTCTGAATTTGTACGCCCTCGTACTTGTTGATGTGGTGATACCCACTGAACCTTCCCCGCATTAAGCCTCCCGCATTAAGCTTGCCTCTCCAACCATTGGCTGCAACCAGTGCGGGTATACACATGCTTTACACTAATATTTACCACTTCGGAATTTGTTACTGTGGTCGGAGGCATAAGTTGTGTTAGCGCGGCGCTAAGACACCAGCGGTAGGCGTTAATCTTTGCCCAATTTCACTTATAAATATCACTGTTTTCCCCGGTTATCTCGCTAACTAAGCACATGTAAAGTTTTCACGATGTCTAAACCAATCGACCCGCAGCAGCAGTTGGTGTAAGGTAGTGGAGGAAGTGTGGGAGGCAATTACGGAGGAGCAGCTACGTGAATTACTTAAAACCAGGCCATAGCGCATGAAAGATACGATCGCAGCGAAGGGGAGTCATACAAAGTGGTAGAGAGGCTAGGAACTGCCAGCAGTTTTGGTGTATTTTTACTAGCAAAACAATGCACGGTCTCCGTGACGCTTAGCACCGCGCTAACACAACTTATGCCTCCGACCACAGTACTTGACCAAAGCCAGGAAAGTTTCTTTTGCATCCAAAACTGAACGGTGATTTCGGTGATTTCGTGGGTTGGGCATACCCCGAGAGCGGCCCCAGAGCTGTCAGTCAGCCAGCCTGCTCTGCCGACTGCATAGTTGAGGAAGTTGTATGGTGGATTCAAGCGGCATGTGCAGTACATGCTTCCGAGACAGTTGGTCCAGTTTCCGTAAGCCAAAGCCCGGGTTGCTCAACCCTCTCCCACGCTTCCTGGATCGGGGTTTTCCTTGACACTTCCCGAATTAGCCCATTCGTATATCATCAAGGTGAAACCTGCGCTCATGTTTATGCCGGATATGTGTATCCTAGCGTGAGAAATGGTACAGAATACTGAAAATGCTAGTCGTCTCCTTTACATTTGCCGCAGCGGAAGAATAATACGTTGCGGTGAATACTCTGAAGGCCCGATACCTAAGGCTACTAACTCATCCGCAGGTGTCTCGACGTCGTGTTCTTCGAAACGCCTTGGTACGTCTTCCGCATCCAATTGCCGTCAGGTCTGTCGGTTCCCCGCGCATCTAAAGGCCAGAGATGTAGTTCGATACGTCTCTCAGCCACATTCAGTATATCATAGCCGCCAGGAGATGATATTCGCTGTTCTACCCTTCCTCGCCCAAGGGCATTGGTCAGGACCTTCCTTTCATTCTTCAGAATCATCATGTATGGGATCTGAAGCACACGACTGGAGAAACGGAGACTGTGCAGAACGTGCAGGGAGAGAGAGAGAGAGAGAGAGAGAGGGAGAGAAAGGGAGGGAGGGAGTAGAGATTGATCAGCTCACGCCGCTGGTCTTGTACGCACGAGCGTGATGTGCATGCTGCGTCGTGACTGCTTGTCGAGTAGCTTAATGGGAAGGGCGTTTCCAAATACAATGCTGCATTTTCACATCGAACGTCGCTGCAGACAAGACTGAACTGAAGTGCTTGCCATGTTACAATCGTTCAACGATGAGATATGTTGTGTCAGATGGCCTTTTTCGGGCGCTCGCAGAGGATGCGTGCCACAAGCGGCGGCCACAACTTTCGGCAGAGGCAGCAGAAACGGCAGCGCACGGTGTCGGCAGATCCGGATCCAGCCGCTTAACCGCATGTCAGATGAGACAGCCGGGGATCGCAATCACCCTGCTAACCTCCCCGAAGCCGGAGGCACACATTATGGACCTTGGAGAGGTGGACACAACGCCCAGACGGAGGATGCGAGGCAGGACCGAAGACGAGGAGCTGGAGCGAGAAAAATTGCTTGCCGAAAGCGCCCGCGTTCCAAGAAGGTTATCTGATCCGTCTTTAGCGGCTTGGCCGCTCCATGTTATGCAGCTCTATCATCAGATCAGGCGCTCCAATCAGCTCGCCAAGAAATGCCAGGACAAATAGCTGCATGGACGCCGCAAAGGGGCAGGTGCCGCCCTGTGTGGCGCCGTGTGTTCCAATGATACGAGCCCTATGCCGACTCTCGACTCACGGCGATGATGAGAAGTCTTCGCCCAGGAATTGCTGGCGCAAGCTGATCAAGATAAGATCATCCGCTCCACCTCGAGTCCAGCCCGCGCCATCTCCGGAGGTGTGGTGAGAAAAGGGGAATGTTTTGACTGTGGAAGGGGCGTATGAGTGTGGCCACGCCACATCGTCATGCATTGTGCGCCTCAAGCTGATTGCTTTCTTGCTCAAGATGATCTGCGCGCCCGCTCTGTTCCACGCTGCGCCGCACCGATGAGGTTCCATGCCCCACATCCTCTCAGCTCAGTTCCAAACGTTCCCGCGCCAGCGCGCTTAGCATCAAGCCCTCCCACGCCGAGTACGTAATGGACATCCTTTCCATCCGGCGCATCTTCTGGTGCCTGGCCTACTGACATCGGAGACCGTCGGAGCCGTCCTGGTTCCAACTCTTCAAGATGGGGACAACGGGGAAACTTCTCATTTGGCCAACGGAGCCCTATTCGCGTCCTCATCTTGCTCCTCCGTGAAATGCTCTACACGTAGCCAGCCCGTCCTATGGTGGATTTTTTTTTTTAAAAAAAAAAGCAATCAGAAAACATTTCCCTTCGTCTGCCGCACCTTCTTGACGTTAATATCCCGCCAAATCAGCACGCACACAAACGCCACCGGCATAAAGCACACCCCCGCAATCAGCATCCTCCGCTGCACGAACCCGTACGCCCTGATGATGGCATCCCTCACGGGGCTGCCCACCGGATACGTCAGCTGCGTGACGATGCTGCCGTAGATGAGCGCGGCGTTGGCCTTCTCCGCGTCGGGCAGGTACTCGAGCATCTTCTGCGGCATCATGTTGGTCCAGATGGCGCCGGAGATGCTCTGGCCGATGGCGCCGCCGATGCTCGTGAACATGGCCTCGAGCGCCAGCACCGCGGCGACCTCGTTGTGCGGCACGGCCGCCATGGCCGCGAGCTGCTCCGTCATGACGAGCGTGCCGCCCGCGAACGCCGACAGGATCTGGCACATGACGACGTAGCCGATGTTGGTGCCCGGGTGGCGGAAGTGGATCAGCAGCGCCGTCGCGAGCGTCGAAACGGGCACGGCGACCAGGGCGAGCCACTTGAAGCGGCCGGTGTAGCGGATCATCAGCCCGGCGATCGGCCCCCAGAAGCAGGATCCCAGCGTGTAGATGCTGACGATGTAGCCCGAGTCGCGGATGTTGAGGTTGTGCACCACTTGCAGGTAGGAGCTGAAGTAGAGATCCCAGCAGCTGGAGAGGCAACTGTCAATATACATGGCCAGTGTCTGTCTGAGGACGAGCCAGCTTACTAGAAGGACACGAAGAGTGTTCCGCAGAGCACGCAGGCGGCGAGTACGGTGCGGTCCTTCATGTACTTGTAGGGGATGAAAGTAACGGGTGCGAAAAACCTCTCGTACAGAACGAAGACGACGACGAAGGCGAAGCCAAGCACCAGCATCGCGATGATGTAGCCGGTGCTCCAACGGTTAACAGCAGCTCCGGCGAGCGTCAAGGGGACGAGGAGCAAGCACAAGCCGATGATCAGGAGCAGCTGCCCGATCACTGTTGCTTGTCAGCACTACTTTCGGGCAATCTCCACGATGAACTTACGGTCAAACTCTCGGCAGTAGTAATAGATCGACTGGCCTGCCGTGCGTCCGCTCGCGAGCCTTGGAGGGAGCAGGCCCTTCTTCTTCGCGACGCTGTTATTGTACATGAACATGCCAGCAACAGGAGCTGCGATGAACGGGAGAATGATGGCAAAGGATCCAAAAGCCCATCGCCAGCTGCTGCGCTCATAGAAAAGCTGAGCGATGGCGGGACCGGCGAAGACATTTGCAATGAATGGCGTCGAGTTAATGCCGTAGAAAATCATCCGGTTCCTGAGCGATGTCATGTCGGCGAGGAAGACATTGATGACGTATCCCATTCCGTTGTAGCCGACCCAGTAGATGCACTGGAAGGGTCAGCGCTGTTGGCGGTAGCATTCTGGGCTGCCTCACTCACCTGAGAAGCAGCGTACGTCTCGACGTTCTTGCACGCAGCCATCATGATCAGGCCGACGACTGTCAGAAAAGTCATCAAAATGAAGCCCTCCACACGGCCCCAGATATCGATGATCTTGCAAATGGGAAACTTGGACACTCCCGCAATGACACTGGAGAGAACCTGGGTCGTCGCGATCAGAGAATGCTGGGAGAAAGCGCTGGTTACGTATATTCCCAAGTTTCCAGTAATTTGTTGTTGCATGGAGTTAACGAACGAACAAAGATAGATCCTACTCTACATCAGTAACCGCTGTATCAATCTCACCGCGGAACTTACAGAACAGCGGTGATAAAGAGCGTCTTCATCGTCCACGCTTGGGTGATGGCCTCGACACGCTTGACACCATCTTGAATGCGGACGCTTTCCTCATCGCTACTAGCATCGCTGTCGACGATATGTTCGTTGGGTTCTTTCTTTTCGTCGGAGTGCGGAGGATCAGGTCTCAATTCCTGAAGGTCGTTAGGCCCCGTAGGCGGCGGCATTGGTGGCATAATTTCCACGCCACGCTGCTCTTCGGGCGGAACAAATCCCATGATGATAGAAATAAGGAGCCAAGGGCTTGAACGGGCGACGGGGATGCAGGGGAGAAGGAAGAGGAAGATCGGCAAGGGTGGGTGGTTACTGCATGAGTGCTGGTGGGGAGCGCACGGGAGATGTGATTATATACGGCGACATCGGGAAAAGAAAGGTGCATTTGGTCGAACCACAGACTCACGGCCGAGAGGCGAAAAAAGATGGTGTCCGCCTGGACAAGGTCTCGGTGCTATTGGGCCGGGGCGGAGACCCCATTCTGCGTGGTGGTCTTGGCCGTGGCTACCGTGCCCCCCCGACTTCGCTCGCTACCCGAACTGCGGCTTTCCCCGCCTTGGGAGGTGGAGCTGTCCATGCAGACGTTCCCTTATATGCAGCCGCTTTTCCCTGTCTTTCTGCTCATCTGGAGCGGCCACGTCTAAAATAGTGAAGAACCAAAAATACTCCCACGCATGCCGATCCACAGTCCCGGCCAATATCTGCTGCCGTCCAAATCAATGAGCCTGGACGTCTGTGCTCCATTGAAAAGCAATTCGGTCTCTTTGCACCGACATGAGCCTTATCCATAGCACTAGAACCCTGCCGATGGCCATATGGAGCCGATCAGCACAGGCCCTCGCCACACAAGTTTACTTGCAGATCTAGACTGGGCGAGGCGGTGGCTGGAATATTCTTTCAGATGGTCCGCAGCCGATTAGCCGCGCGCGTGAAGAGGTCGGGTACTTGGGGAGTTGTGCAGTGCGTCGACAGCTGCTGCTCTATTGCTGAGGCACAAGAAACCGTCGGGAGTGTCCATAGCACGGAACCGGATAAAATAAATTGATTACCTTGGTATTTCTGTAGGTTTTATGCATACCAGATGCAGTATTTCGACCGGGCGGAACCCAGGTTTCCCTCCCGCGCTCTACTGATAGCGATCAAAGGCCTCATAGAATCCCTCCATCCTCCATCTCCACGCCTTAAACAACTCGCCCGTCTCCTCCGGATGCGTAGTGTTCCACCATTTGTCGTGGAGCATCCGCACACCGTGGTCAATATCATTCTGACTGGGATACTGCACGTTCCAGATGGGATCCAGCTTCGTCCACAGCATGTTCCCCAGCTCCTGATGCACCCAATTCAGCAAACCCTGCTCCGGCAGTCCCGGATTAAAGGCGCCAGGCTGGTCGAGAAACCACTTGTAGTACTTGAAGATCTCCCTCCCCGGCCGAAACACCATCAGCCCAGCATTGAAGAACCACGGATTGGGCAGGTCCTTCGGCACGTGCACCGGCGGGAAGTCATGGCCCTCGTTGATCTGGGTGATGGCAGCCATGACGTACGAGTCCGGCTCGGGCGGGCCCTTGACGTTGCTGTTCGGGTTCTTCTTGGTCTTGCATTCGCGCACGGCGGGGTCGTCGAAGAGGCCGTCGATGGGCTGCGTGAGGACCATGTCGGCATCGATGAAGGCGATCAGGCCGAATTCCTCGCGCTCCCACATGCGCAGCTTCGTCATGACGTCTGACCACCGGTCCTCCGTCGGATTGACCCAGTCGGCTCCCAGGTGCTCGAGCTCGACGACGGTGGCGCCATCCATCTCCAGGCGTTGCCTTTTTTGTGGGGAGACTGACTCTGCCACGAACACGACGAACGGAATGGGCGTCCGCAGCCGCGTTTCCGGAGCATGCAGTAGTTGGTAGGTGAGCATGCGGGTCGCGATGAAGTAATTGTCGTCCGCATCGTCGGGATGGGCGTTTGGTGGCGAGGTGAGGTATGTTGCAAACACTCGGTCGAACTTCAGCTGCTTCGACGACTCGTCCGGGATGTGGAAGAGCTTGTGCGCTGCTTCCGGAATGTCTCTGATGGTTTCGTAAAGGGTCACAGCTGTGAGTGCGAGGAAGGCGAAGACTACGCACGTCAGTGTCAGACCAAGGAGCCGCAGGTGGTTTGGGGCCAGCATCGTGGGACAAAGCAATCAAGAAGAGAGCCGAGACGGACGGTATACACAAAATCGCTAGCGCGGGAGAGATATTAATCTTACGGGGGTTTGCAGATTATATGTCAGTTTGGCCGACCGCCGAGACTTTTACAAACTCTACTTTCTACACCTTTCGCATCCTTTCCTATCTAGTTTTCCGTAACTACACCCTCTTTTTATTTAAATTAAAAAAGACTATTCTGTAGCCGTTCTTAGTACTACTATACTTTGTACCCTTTTTTTCCTAACGAAAAAGAACTTAATTTTGTCGCGCTCTTCCCGCTAAGACTAGGTAAAAATCGAGTACTTTCAGATATTATAATCTACTCTCTTATATCTAGAACTTTTTAGAAAACAACTAGACGTTTAAAATATAGAGACTTAGGTCTATAAGTACACTTAATTTTATACATACGTAAAAATGTGTTGATAAGTAATCAAGTGTTCGTGATTTTGAAGTTGCGGAGTGGTGATGGAAATTTTCAAAGTTTGCTACTGACAGATAAGCTGCAAAGCCCGGCATCAGATCCGGCATCACGATCGGGCAGGAGCTCACGAGCCTGAAGCCACGCCTCACACGATGCGCCATGCCGAAGCTTCGTTCACAAGCAACATGCCAGGGGGCCTGGGCCCCAAAGCCTTAACCTCCGAGCGTCTTTGGCAAATACCGCGGACGATCGCTCGTATCGACATGGGGATACCGCACTGCTTTGCTCTCGCTTCTGCAAGTCCCCAATGTGGGACTGACCGTGCCGCAATCCTTCAAGCGAGCCTGTCCTCTGCTGCCATCACTTTTGCCGTCGAAAGACGCAAGGGCCCACAGCGGACCGTAGCCACTCCCCAGCAACCCAAGCGTCGCCCGCCGCCACGCTCTCGGGAGGATTTTCTGGGTCGAAGTTACGGTACTGCCCAATAGTGCGAGTAGTTCCGCCGAGGCAGGGCGCCCATTCGCCGCGAATGCATCCGGTCGTGGTCCATCATCAGCTGATAATCGACTAGATCCGAGCAATCGCCACCGCCCATCTCACCCAACATGCCGCCGTCTGTGCCAATGTGGGAGTCCGCGTCACGGGTGAGCTGGCGGATCAGATAACCTTATCAGGACCGCTTTCCGCTGAGTCGTTTCGTGGCGCGAGCTGGCCGAGTCCGCACCCCTTCACTTTCACAGCTTTTTGGCCACCTCTTAAGAAAAAAAAAAATAAAAGGAGAAAGAAAATACTAGTAAAATGCAACAGGTAACCAATCCCCTTTGCCAACAAGCTCTTTCTTCCATCATCTGGTGATCTATCCCTACCAACCACATCCACCATCGGCTGTTTCTGTAGCAGTTGGTTCTGTCGGATTCGGCGGATCGTATAGAAACCGCTTTTTCAAGCTAGGGCAATCGATTTGGTTAGGTTACGGCGGGTTGTCCCAATATTGAATGTCCCGGCAACATCTGTTGCCTAGCCACTACGGTTGACGCCGGAAGGTCTCGGTGGATCGTAGGCAAACGCTGTCCCGGAGTCGGGGCAAGCAGAAGAAGTAGGCGAGGTCGACGCATTTCTCAACTACAGCATATGTCCGTAATACGGTCCTACTTTCCAGCCCAAGTGTCCTTCTTCCAAAAGGAGATCTCTGCAACCGCCACTGCCCGCACACATCCTCCTCCCTGAAAAGAAGCCCAGTCGTATTCTTCTGTGATATCTTACTCCATATTGTACAGTCATTCGTCTTCGTTCATCCGCATCCACACATAAGAAAAACTCATGCACAAAGCCAAAGCCCCGCCATCTTACAACCTCGCCCTTGTCTGAATTCCTTTCCCCCTCCTCCTCCTCCTCCGCACCTTCTCGGCCGCCTTCGCCTCCTCCTCCCTCTCCAACGCCTCGCCCGCCGCCTGCGCGCTCGCACCACCCCCAGCCGCCTGCTCCTCAAACAGCGGCCTCCCCACGCGATCTACTAAACTCAACACCCTGCCCCTAACAGTCGCGCCATCTCTCCTGTTCTTCCCCTCACGCCTACTCTGGCTGATCATCTCCGCGAAATCCCAGAGGCGGCCTTCGGCCAGGATGGCGCCGGTGGTTGCATCCCGCGAAGGCATCCACTCACTGCTGAGGCGCAGGGTTGGCGGAACGCGGTTGTCGCGGGATTTGGAGACCTCGATGATACCTTCCTCTTCGAAACGAGTGTAGGCGTTTTTGAGCGTTTCCTTGTTGACGGCTTCGAAGTAGGAGAGGTCGCCTTGGTGGTAAAGGGTTTTGCCGAGCTGTCATTATCCCCGTCAGTTTACCATTCTCTTCCTACGTCGTACCAAAGGAGAGGCTTTTGAATTCGACTCACAAGCTGCGCCCTATCCTGCACCTTCTTAACGTCCAACCACGGCGCGCCCGGCGTCCCCGGGGGCGGGGTTAACATCATCAGGCTCACCGCACCCAGCCAGCTTGCCTCCACAAACGGCCAGATCATGAAACAGTAAAAGTCGTAGTTTTCGCGGCCGCACTCGCGCTCGGCGTCGCTCAGTTCGACCCAGCGCACACGCTCCGCCGCGCCGCCTTCGCCCGCGACGCCTGGTTCGCGTGTCACCTTGAGGACGTTGTCGGCCTCGAGCGAGCACAACGTCTTCTCGAGGTTCGTAGCGAGGCCTTCAGTCGGGAAGATGAACTCGCCGCGGAAGAGTTGCGAGAGGAAGGAGACCTGCTCGAATAGGTCGTCGTACGAAATACGCTGGTGAGATGGGGCACCGCCCTGCTTAACACGCGTGTACATGGCAGCGGAGACGAGGGCGGGCAGAATGAAGAGGTGGATAGTCATGTTGCGGTAGAAGGAGAGTTGGAAGCTGTATGTGTCGATATTGTTAGTAGACAACAGGAATTGGATTGGAGAGATCAGGACGTACCGATCGACTGCGTAGAATGTCTCCTCGGGCAAGCCTGCTACCACACCCACGAGGCCTGGGCCCAGCACATCCAACGCCCTCTCCACCACGTATTCCGTAGGTGCCCCTCCAAAATGCGCCACCCTGCCTCCCGCATTCCTCACCCGCTCGCTCAACCACTCTACTCTACGCACCAACTCGCTCTTTCCGACACCTCTTCCTCTCAAGGTCAACAAAACCGTACCCACAAGGGCAGTCGGCATCACAACAGAGACAGCGTTGATCTCTGAAAGCACGCGATACCCAAGAGTCCGAAGAAGACGGAGGCGAAACTCGCGGTCCCGGACCACAGGACTCTCCACAGATGGTGGGAGACGCGAGGCGCGTGCTTGCTGTGCATTGATGAATGAGCGGAGCGACCATGGTTCCGCAAAGCGGACGTCAACACGGCCGAGCTTGAGCGAGAGGACGGAAGAGGCTGAGAGGAAGTCGCGAAGGTTCTCTTTGGGCTTTGGCTGCCCAAGGAGCTCGGAGATGTAGGAGCTGGGAACGACAAAGGTCAGCAACAAATATGCAAGTAGAGGCCGAGAGAATCGAAGACTTACTCCACTTCGATGACCTTGTCATATTGTGTGCTTACTGGGCAGATTATGGCATCATCTACGCGACCAGACAGTACGCTATCAAGTAGAAAGCTTAGGATGCCGAACTTGGGAGGAAGCAGCTTTCCGGTTCGCGAACGGCCACCCTCTTTGCGACTCATTAGTTCGTGTAATCACCGTGGAGAAAACCTGCACGCCGGCAGACTGTAGGCTACGTACCAACAAAACATTCAAAATTGTAACCATGAGTTAAAAGCGTGTCCATGTACGACTGAACAAGGGTATTATATAGTCGATCGTCTCCGAAACTCCTACGAATCCAGAAAGCACCTACAGAAAGCTGTCAGCAACTAACCAAAAGGCAGGAAGCTGGAATCCAGTCGCAAAAAACAGTAGCTTCGATTACCACCTACCTGCATGCTGCAAAAAGTTTCCCACAAGCGGGAAGTTCAAGTTGTCTCCGGCCACGACGGTAGGCAAAGCTAGGCCGAGGCGGTAGCAGATGAGCTGCAATGAGACATAGTCTACGTGAGAGCGGTGACAGGGAAGAAAGATGATGCTGTGTTTGTCTTTTTCTGCTTTCTCGGCGACGGCGCGTAATCGGAGTACCTCTTCAGACGAGACGTGAATGCCTACGAGGTTGTCAGCACTTCAGCAACTACAACGGCGACGAGCACGAAACGCAATTGGAAAGACCGAGGGAATTGCAGGAAATAGTGTTTGCAACGTGCAGCCGGCCTCGTGGCGCGCGCAGTCCCGCAGCGAGTCGGCCGTCCAGGAATTGGCCCACCCACCTTGATGATATGCCCTGGTCAAGAGCTGCGTGGCAAAGTAGTACGCGCCCCTGATAAACCTCTTGCTCTCCATCTTACAGATCATCGCGTCCGCCATGCCCTCGACCACCTCGTCCAGCTGCGCCTCGATCTCCCGCCTCCTCCGCTCCTTGCGCTGCAGCCTCTCCCGCTTGTCGTCGCCCCCGCCAAACCTGCCCTCCTCCACATCCTCAACCTCGACCCTCTTTGCCGCCAACTCGCGGATTCTCGCCCTCATCATGGGATTGCCGACGACGCGCGCCTTCATCTGCTCCGAGAAGCCGCTGTAGAAGACGGGCTGGCCGATCACCTGGTCGTAGCTGCGCCAGCCCGACCCGGAGACGTGCGACGACAGCTCGCGCAGGAAGTCGAGCGGCGACTGGCGGAAGCGAGCCATCCCCTCGACCAGGTTCTGGTCGGGAGACGTCTGGTGCTGGGTGGAGCCGAGTAGGGCGGCCTGTGTGGTTATGCCAGTGTAGCCGGTGGGGTGGAGGGAGACCTGGTCGCCGAGGATGGAGAGGTCTGGGGCGGAGGAGGCGGAGGACGAGGACGAGGACGAGGACGAGGTGGTGGTGCTGGCCGAGGAGGGCGACGGTTTGGGTTTGTTGTCGGGCGCCATTGCGACGGTGGCGCTGGGTGTCGAGGTCTAGTACGCGAGAATTCTTGCTCTAAAGAGAGATTGGGGTTCTGAGTGCCGGCTGTTTGGAGGTCGGTCGCTAGGCAATGATGATAGAGGGCGCGGTGAGCGGCGAGGGAGCGATCGGCGGGGTGACCCGTTTCAGCGTCTATGGAGCGGGTATCGTGCGGTATATACAAGCTCTAGCGGAAACTCATGTAGCGAGAATCGACCGGAAGCAGCTTCGGGAGGGGGAGAACTCTGGCGCAGCGAAGTCCGGGGTTGTGGAGATGGCGTTGAGGAGGGTCGGCCCACCGGTATCGGCGATTGCGGGACAGAAACGGCTGTGGGGGGCTTGGTGGAGGGGCGATGATGGCAAGCGAGCCTCTAGACCATCTTCAACTTGCCGCTGTGAGCGCCTCTCAAGGGAGCAGTCTTGGGTGGCAGGGCGTCGAGGTGGACATCGGGGACAAGCAGACCACATGCGCCAAGTCTGGGGAAAGAAAGGCGGCCGTGCCGAGGTTGCGGCTGCCGTTAGGGATCTGCAGCCACAACACCGCATCCTCCTGCAGCTCACTGACTCGTCGCTCCGCTCATGCTCCTCTCCACGGTTTACTCGTTGTTCTACCTGCACCCGGCACTGTATCTAGCTATGCCGCCTGGCCATCAGCTCCACTACCACCGCTCCGCAGTACACGACACTTTTCGCGCTTCCGTTGGTCTCTCTGCTCCCCAGCGGCGCGCAGGCCATCTCGACCCGGATTTCCCCGGTCGATTGTGGTACAGCATCTCCTGCATGCACTCCCGTAACAGTTCTACATTCAAGCAGCCCGTAGAGATAGAATCTACATCGTCCTTCGACGCAACCTGATTGGCAGCCAGGCAGCGTGGGCTGGTAGCGGCAATTGGCCTCCCTCCGGGCTGAGTCTTCCAGCAGCAAGCTAATGGCAGCATTCGACCGGTCAGCATTCCACGAGCCCAGAATTCATCCTGACCCCAATCTATTTATGCCCTTCTGCTTCCGCCGGGGCTCTCTTGCGTATTCCAGTCGGAGCGGGTTCGGTCGAACGACGCGGAGCAAATGCGAAGAGAATCCGCTATCTCTGTCGCCGCTGGCTGCTGGTACGGCGAGGTAGCTGTGCTTGTTCGCGTCGAGCGTGGGTTCGGACGGACGGGTGGACTCGGACAAGTCACCATTGAAAGGCTGCGGGCTGATTTACCCGGCCCGTAGCTCGCATGTCGACTCGAGGGGGTAAAAGCGCTCCGACAGCTCCACTCTCATCTGGCCGTGCTCGAAGATGGCGGCCTGGCTGTTCCTGATTACGCCCTTGTTGTGCGGGCCGCGTCGCGTGACGGTGGACTCGAGTTTCAAGCGCGTGGTGAAGCACAGGAAGACGGCAAAGACAAGAAACAAGAGCAAGATCATGGCGTCGCCTGATGATATGCCAGGTCGAGGAGGTGGGAGTCGGTGGGGTCGGGGCGGGTGCGGCTGAGGCAGCGCTCTATATGTGGTGGGGAAAAAGCTTATTCGGACGGCTGAGGCATTGCAGGTTTGGGAGCAAACAGGTTCAGAACATGCAAGACTTTCGTTTGCGCGTATGCGCTATGCCGTAAGCCAGCGACGAGGGTGCGGCGATACAGCCTCCATTGGTCAACTTTGCTTGACACGCATGCACGTGCATTCACCAATCGGTCGTAGCCTACCCTTTACTAATCAGTGCTAGGATCGCAATAAGAAATGGCTAACTCAAGTGCTATGTAGTAGATTTTATTTTTTTTAAAAAAAAAGGAAAAAAGAAAGAGGTGGAAAAGACGAGGAGGTGTTGCTTTAATGTGCTGGTGAACGGAAATGTTTGTGGCGGAAAGGCTCGTCGGCCGTTCGTTCTGCGACATCCGACAAACATCAACGCACGAGGCGGTAACAAAAGATGCTGCAAATGAAACAAACACGCGGGCCAAGGGAGTTTGGATAAAAGTAAGCTTTTGGCTGAGCGGGAGATCTCCCTGATGCTTGCTTTTCGGGATAAATAAAGAGAGAGAGGGGTCAAAAGGACCATCACGCGATAGCCGGTGGGAGGGCTGGCCTATGTATCCCCCTTCGAAAGGACTCTGAGATCCCAGGCGGCCATGATGTATTGCTTGTCCTACCTCTATTTCAGCCTGAAGTCAAGAAAAGTTTTATCCCTTTTGCCGCTATTTCACTGCGTCATGTACAAACAGCCCTCTGACACTAGCGCGACACCTTTTTGGCAAACGCTTGCTGCAGTGGGGCTGAGATTGGGTAGGACAAGTTTCGTGTTTAGCGTGTCGGAACGCCTCGCGTCGAGAGCGCAACTCAGGGGGATTGGTTACAGGGAGCCGATCATCCCTCGCCAACACCACAAATGGAAGTTTCACAATGCTTATTAGCTCCACGCCCGTGTCCACACGCTCTCGCTTCCCGTATAACGTGTGGCTGTTTTATTTAGCCATTGCCGGCCCAGATCCCGAGTGCTCGCCTGAGGTGGGTCAGGAGCTCTAATATGACGGCAGCCTTATAGACGCCTCCGTTGTAGTATATAAAACACCATGTGCTCCCAAACAAAACTTGCCTTTTGAGTCCATGAGAGGTTGATCCTTCCCAACATTCGCTTCATCCACACCAAAACTTAACCATTCGTTCTCACATTCACATCCACCATGCATACTACCTTCGCCGCTCTTGCCCTCCTCACCGGCGCCGCCCTCGCCGCCCCGGTGGAAGACACCGCCAAGCGCGCCGCCTGCGCCGACGTCCACGTCTTCGGTGCACGCGAGACCACCGCCTCTCCGGGCTTCGGCTCCGCCGGCACTGTCGTCAACCTGATCTTGAACGCGCACCCGGGCGCCACCTCCGAGGCCATCAACTACCCGGCCGCGGGCGGCAACAGCTACGGCACATCGGTCCAGGCCGGCACCAAGGCCGTCGCCCAGCAGGTCGAGGCGTACGTCAAGGCCTGCCCGAACTCCAAGATCGTCATGGTCGGCTACTCGCAGGTAAGTCGGCGAATCCACGACGAGGAAAGCCGCCGGGACTGACGAGGCGAAAGGGCTCGCAAATCATGACCAACGCCTTCTGCAACGGCGGCGACCCCAACCAGGGCATCAGCTCCACCACCGCACCCATCTCCAGCTCTGTCGGCTCCCACGTCAAGGCCATGATCTGGATGGGCAACCCCCGCCACAAGCCCGGCGCTTCGTACAACGTCGGCACCTCCAACGCAGCGGGCGTAAGTACTGTCGTACCTCTTGCACTCTGCAGTTGCTAACGCCCCGCCAGTTCGACCCGGAGTCGAGCCCCTGCACGGCATATGCCAACATCATTCAGTCGTACTGCGACGCCGCCGACCCCTACTGCTCCAACGGCAACAACGCCGCGACCCACCAGGGCTACGGCTCCGAGTACGGCCAGGCCGCGCTGAAGTTCGTCAACAGCAAGCTTGCTTGAAATGCGTCAATGAGGGAATGACTGTTTTCGGTTCTTCATGTGTAGGAATAGTAATAGCTATGTACGGTGACGTTGTTCGTCGCCAACTTACTTTTCAGGAGAATCAACTGCCATGTTTTGACGCGTGTTCGAACCTTCCTGACATGATCTGCAGCATTTTATTGTCTCAAAGAATGCAAACAGGATGCGGTGGGCTAGCATATGGAGTGTCTGCATGATATCGGCTCGATTTTGCTGAGGTTCGCAGAATTTTTTATAGCCATTTTAGTTCTGTTCCCATGTGTATGTTCATCCTTAAAAGACTGCCGCAGATGGCCATGTTCTTTGCAATTGTGACGGAGGCCTTGCTAGCTTTGCTCGGCGAAGGGATCTCTTCTGGGGTTGAGGTTGTCGATTGAAGGTTAACAAGCCGTATAGAACAACGATATTTAAAATATTAAAAAAAAAAAGGATTATAATTAATTAATACTAAGCTTACTTTAATGGCACTAATAATTATGTTTTGCGGGATAGTCTTTTATTTATAATGCTTAAAGCAAAGCGGCGCGTCTTATAGAATTAAGGATTTCTTATAGCTACGGTACGGTACGGTTATTCTTATTCCGTAACTATATAGTACTAAATTCTATTTCTACTTTTCTTCTATATTAGAAATACTAAACCGTTATAGAGAGAACCTATACATTACTAAATTTTTCTAGACGCCGCTATTACCGCTGCTGCAGGGCAGAAAGTAGGCAGACGGGATGAGGCGTGGGAGGCCTTTATTGGTGGGAGCCGTGAGTACTGATTGGCGTATCAGAGGGAGACTCTCATCAAGTAGGCGGCCCAACATCAAGGCAACGGGAGCACGACGAGGAGGCGAGGACGAGCCCCTCCCCAAGGAGGGGACAGTCAACCCATGAACACCACCTTCCTGGGCGCGGACATTCTTGGTACTACTTCGCGGCACACCTATGGGTGTGTGGAAGTAGCTTTCGTTTGGTTTTTGTTACCAATCCATTGTATTCTACTTGATTACCTACGAGGCTGGTTGCAATGGACACGTTTTGGACTCTCGTACTACCCCTTCCTGTCTCTCACACGGTTCTGGCTTCGCCCTCTGGCTCACCAGACGCTCTTGTGCGGAGCGTCCCTCCCGATAACAACGTATTAGGTGTTATTTTAAAATATAATATAAATAGTTAAGAGAGAAAAGTTTTAGATATTATTTATAACTTTTTAGAATAATACTATTAATCTTTAGAACCCTATCTTTCTTACTTTTAACCGCGAGGGTCTACTAGTGTAGTTAGCCGTCTCTAGGTGAGGAACGGGTACGCTTACTATGTATACCCGACGCTCTAGACTGGCAATGTCTTAAAGCGCACTAATGGTAACTAGACGATCCGGGTGCGCGAAATGGTAGCCGAGAGCGCTTATCCGGCGAAATTGGTACGTTTATACCTGACTCCGGAAGTGGGCTTCCGGCCTTCCGATATCCAGGGTTTGCTACGAGGGGGGCTACGTTATTGTAATACTTCTTAACGAACAACTTCTTGTTTATTTATAATTAATCTTCGTATCTTCGATTCTTTTTACGGCTTTCCTTAGTTATTCTAACGAGGTCCGGAGCTTGTTGGCGGAAAGTGACGGCGCCTTCAGCAAAAAGACCATAGCAAACCTTGTCAAGCTGGATAGCTTCATGAAGGAGTCCCAGCGCCTCAATCCGCCTGCCCTTACCACCTTCCGCCGCCGTTGCATGCGGGATATCACTATCTCGGACGGAACATTGCTCCCGAAGGGTACGATCCTCGAAGTCGACGGGTCGCAGCGCTACCAGGACCCCGAACTTCTCGAACATCCCGAGCAGTTCGACGGGGTCCGGTTTTACCGCTTGCGCGAGCAGGAAACGCAGACCTCGGATAGAGCGTCCTCCCAGTGTGCCGCCTCGACTCTCGACAGTGTCTTCTGCGGCCAGGGGAAGCATGCCTGCCCTAGAAGGTTCTTTGCCGCGAATGAGATAAAGGTGCTTTTGGCCAAGATTATCATGAACTACAACATCGCGTTGGAGAGCGGTGGTAAAAGACCGGAAAACTTGGTCTTGGGCTCTCAGGTATGAATAACCTTTCCCAGAAGCGCTTTCCTTTCCAAAGCTAACGATTATCACAGATGACGCCGAATCCAACAGCTCAAGTTTTGGTTACGAAGCGAAAGGCTGAGGTGTAAGGCGAACAGCCGTAAGAATGAGCGAGATAGTTTGCGGGAGATTTCTCCGTAGTATAAGAGAACGTCAACGCCCTCTGGCTATGCACATGAAGAGCTGGAAAAGCTTAGAGGCATCGTATTATATTGCACTTCCCTTTCTAGAGGCCATGTCGCTACGTCCTGTGCTCGCCTCCCCCAGTCGTATCTAGGCTTCTAGAATTCTCTTCCTATGTAGCTTACTGTCAAAAACGATCTTTCCAATTATGTATGAGTGTTGGAATATCACGTGTTTGTACATTAGATTTAGCTTAGTCATTGACGAGACTGGATAAGAGGCCTACCCCTGAGCGGCCCTCTCAGTCCTCATGCCACTCATTCTCAATTGATGGTATCACCACCAAATCCAACAATGAGCTACCTACGAGTCGACTGCATGATGACTGCTCACTATTCACTCATAGACTGCCTTCTTCTTGTTCCTTTTCCCACTTTCTGACCCTCCTCTCCTGGCTGCGCCCCAAAAGCCTCCGAATCACTGGCTCATAACACGTGTGCAGTATCAGTAGTTCATTTGGCTCCTCGTACTATTCGATGTACCCATACGGAGGTGGAAGGCAGATATATGTATACACCTAGAATTTTGGGTGAAAAAATGATTGCATCGAACTCATCAACGCTTCAGAGGTGGCTCGAGGTTGCTTCAGGACCAGGCTGTACGGAATCCCACCATCACAGTGTTGCCTAGAGTGACGCATCATTTACCAGAAAGTTGCCACGGCGTTTGCAGGTCTCGACAGCTTCTGATTTTCTCTTAAGCAGCCTTACCTTCAAAGGGATACGGGACAAGAAGAAGCTATGTCGGCCTGCCTTTTCGCCGTACTCCTACGACTCCTCTAGATCGGACAGATCCACGATCTGAATGCCCCATTCCGTCAACAACCTATGATGCATAATGTCAAAAGGCGACGCCGCCTCTTTCTAGAGTTTATTAGAGTTTAATCGTTACCGCTATACCCGATATAGACGTCGCCCAACCCTTAAACCGAGGGGCTGACTACGCTGAGATAACCCTTAGCGGGATCCCTTAGTTCCTTTCTCCGCCTGTGAAGGCTGCGCCGTAACAATGAGATGGCACGGGTCTTTGAGTCTCCTAGGATCTTTCACGCCTAGCGGAATGGAAGGTTCGTACAAGGCACGTTGGCTACTTCATCCCGACAAGACCGGTTTGTGAGTCGAAGACGGCGTGTCAAAGAAGTCAATGAAGAAGGAATGAGGACTACGACTCACGTAAACAGCGAACGCATTTTCCAAAAATGACTAGAAAGGAAAGACCAAGAGAGAAAAGAGTGGCACCCTAATAACTCCGAATATTCGCAGCGCACAATGCGCACGATTATCGCTCCATCCATGTCATGTTTTCGACCCAGATACGCAGATCTCATATGCAAAAAGAAGGACTCTAACACCAAATCGCCCCCAAACCTCGGCAATCTCCAATTCCTTACGCAAGAAAAGAATGTCCAAAAGTCATGCAAGTCAAGGTGCTCATGTGAGTAGGGTTTCCCCGCTACTGCCAACCTGCAGTGTCCCGGTATTCTGCCGTCCCTCAGCAACTCTTGTTAAAGTCTCCCACCGGGCAATGAACTGCAAGAGACCTCACCCCCCACACCAGCAAATGACCAATTTTCCAACTCCATCTCCCGTCAAACCCCGAAACTCTCCCATTCACTCTTCATCCGCGTACTCCTCAGCCAAGCTCAGGAGGTTGCGGTCAATCTGTTCGTCCCCAAAACCCTCACCATCTCCCAGATCATTCCGACCGACACCGTCGCCTTCTCTTTTCGACCAGCTACGCGGCGGCGATGCCGAGAACGAGCTCTGTGAAGGGGACACGGCGTTCATCAGCAAATCGGAGGATGGAATGACATCCCGAGCAGAACTAACGGCTGGAGACGAGGGGGTGCTGAGGCGCGGTTTCTTGAGCTGGCGCAGTGGTGTAGCGTCGAAATCCTCGTCCTCATTGAAGTAAGTGGCAGAGGCGTTATGAGCAGGGATTTGATCATCATATTCAGCGGAGTGACGCCGCTTCAAGCCAGCAGAGAAATTGGAGGAGCATTGCGAATAGACGCGGGAACGACGGTGGTCGATGTGAGTGCTGTGATTTGAGATGCTGGACACGGTGAAGCTGGTCTCGGATGGTGTCTTGCGAGGGTTGTCGTCATCTGATCCATCTGATTTTTTCATGTCCACATCCTTGTGGCTGTTCCCGTCATCTCCGCTCTCAGAGTCTGTATCGCCATGCTTGCCTTCATCATCATGATCATCCTCTCGATCGCTGTCCTCGGGCTCCGGAAACCTTTTGACCCACTCATCCTTCAGCACATCGAGTTGGTGCCCAGTTAATTTCCATTTCAGGTCCTTCTCATCCCAGAAATTCAACTCCAGGGCCGAAAGCTCCCTCACACCCTTCAGACGGTGCTCGTTCCGCGTAGCAAAGATCTTCAGCTTGTACTGAGAATCCGCATCCTCCATCAGATCAACACCGTGCGCCTTGTAGAATTTCTTTGCCAGATAGGCGGCAAAGCTATTGGCCCGGGCGTCAGGAGTAAGGTCGGATATAGCGAGGATTGAGGAATCAGGATAGGGTAAACGCGAAGGACCAGGTTGAGGCCTTGATGCAGTGGCCTCGCTAGGTGAAGAGAGAGGCGGAGGAACGCCCGGCCGCTGAATAGTCACCTGACTGGTAGTTTCAATGCTGCGTTCGTTCGACTTTTGTTGAGATTCCATAGGAGTATCTGATTCTGCCTCTTTCTTCTGCTTGTCCCGGGCTTTGACGAATGCATTGATCTGCGTCAGAGTTAACTCCCAAGCAATTTCCTTGTCAGCCCAGCGAAACATTCCGCGAGTTTTCTGGCCAGCGCGACTATCACTTTCGACCGTAGACATAACCGCGCGGGCATGTGAATAGAGTTCGTGCATTGCTTCTTTATTGGTTGAAAGATTCTGCTTGCACTGGTTGTGCCAAATGACAATCAGGTAGGCGATTAGGGCATTTATCCGATGGTCGGAGCTCATATCAGCGCGATAGTTGTAAAGGCTTTGCCTCTTCACACCTAATTTGGTAGCAGGCTTGGTAGCAGGTCTTTCGAGAACAGCATTTTTCGAAGCAGCCTGGGCAGTGGGTGGCTGGACACTGGGAATGTTGGACGAAGCCAATGTCTCGCCATTCTTAGGCTCTTCTTGCTTGATTTTGATCAAATCCTTCGCTTTAGGTTCCTCTCTCATGGACCGATGCATCATCATCTCCTGCAGGAGCTGAGAATCCGGATCTCCGTGCTCACTGATGCTTTCGTGCATTTCGTCGTCCGTTACGTTATCCGTTGTCCTGGAATTAGTGGCTGTAGCAAGAGCGGCTGGTAGGATAGGTGGGGGAAGAGAATGCATCTGAGACTCGATAGACGGAGCGCGATCCTGGGACGAAGTCGGTATTAAGGAACGACGAATACTTGTGGCGCGGGTTGCAAGCGAGTTCACCCAGCCAAATATACTGTCTCGCATCGATGCTTCCGCGGAAGCGCTCTGGTTGTTACTATCTGCACCAGCCGTGTCGCCAGTTTGAGAGATGACCATAGTTTCAGGAGGAGCAGCCGCAGTGTTATGGTCAACGGCCTTGGTCTTACTGATAGAGGGTGCTGCAATTCCAGCACTCTGTGTTGCGAGACTCGCAGCGTCCCTCAACTGCACATCCTGTCCCGTCGTGTTAGATTGTATGGAAGTGGTCGAGGCCGGGTTGTGGCGAGAATCCGTGGCAAGCCCCATTGAATCAGGAGCCCTGACCTTTAACTTCACGATAAGTGAGGCTGCACCATCGTTCTCGGGGCCCGTTGTGCTTACATCGCCTCCCACAGCCCCCGGCCTATCCGCCTGCTTCAGCCTGACACCGACAAACCCTGCCAGCGACTCTGCCTTAGCCCAATCAGTCACCTTCAATTCCCTGATCGTCTCGATGCACTGGTCTCGGTGCGCCTTCATCCAGACCTGTGTTGCGAAAGGGCTGCACCAAGGGCCGAATAACCCTGTTACCAAGACAACCGCCTTAGCAGCCTCGCGAGCACGTTGCATCTCCTCTTTAGTAGGAGCCCAGCCCCACCAACGCACGAATGCGGCGTGAGTCCTGGCAAGCTGATCGTGGGTCATCCTGGCACGCACGTCGGCGTAGTGGTTAATCAATCTCCACTCTTCAGTGCGCTGCTCGTCGCTCAAAGCCTTGGGGCAGGCCGCAGCAGGAATTGCCAGTGCTTGGTTTGTCGAACCGCGCGCGGGCAGAGTACGAGGAAAGGAAGCCAGCGTGGCCATCGAGGGCACAGTGTGCCGAGCAGTTGTGGTTCCGGGATTGGGGAACTGGCCGCCGGCGGACCCGGAGCCGTCTGAGCCTGTTCAGATGTATCAGTACTTTTGATACATCCATGAATATGTAGAGAACACACCTGGAAACATATTGTCAAGCAACTCACCCCATCCTTGCCCATTCGGTCCCATTATTCCATCGAATTCATCACGGAGAGCATTGCTTGTTTGAATAAAGACATTCAGCAGCTCCGACAAGCGAGCTTGCGATGTTGATGAAAGGGTCGGAAGGTGGTCCATTTTGCGAGGTGGCTTAGGCATCTCGTCTAGTCAGGGTGAGACCGAAGCTTTCTGGCTAATCGAGGCTGGGGACGAATTCGTTCGCAAGAGAAAGCAGCGTCGAATCTCAGAATAAGTCGGAGGAGGACCGCTCACCGCAGTCGGTGCGCTGTGGTTGTGAAGTTGGTAGTGACGCGCAGAATAAGGGTTAAGGTTCGTCACCAATGTCGAGAAGATAGGGAGAACTGGGGACAGCGACGCATTTGCGTATCGCTTTTGGTTCGAGTGCGAGGTTTAGGATGAAGTCGAGCTGGTGCAATAGCGGACTTGATGTTGGAGCGGTTTAAGTGCACCTCACACTTGGCGGTCGTGTCAGCAGAGCTGTCGTTGGAGCGTTGTGATCGCAAGGCGAGTGTCACTTCGATGAAGTTGCGAAAGAAGGCGCGGATCCAGACCCGCGAAATGATTCTTTGAGTAAGCGTGAGCTGGAGATGCTTTGATATTAGAATGAGGAGGATAGGCGGTAGGTGTTGTGGGTGAAGCCAGGATTTGAGGTTGGAGAAAGATGGTTCAGTCCGACTTGATGGTCCAAGTTTTTGACTTTCACAGCATCTGTCACCTGCTAGGCAAAAACGCGCTCCACGTGCTATCTCAAGAGTGACGTAATAAAGGAAAACGATGGGAGATTGGTAGCAGAGGAAATGGGTGCGCGCTTTACCTCGCCTGTTGATGAGAAGCGAAGGTGGCATTCCAACATGTCAATAGCTATTGCGTCAGATATGCAACTACATAAAGTTCCCGAGCAAAGTGTTTGCAGTCTAATCGGTGGACTCGGCGCCGTGGATAGCAGTAGTGTGGCTCAATTGCCCGCCTTCAAGCAACGGGCTTGAAGATGAGGTTGTCAATGAGTCTCACCGAGACTTGTCCACCGCCCAAGCCGCCGTCCTCGTCTGGCTGCGGATTCTCGATCGGCTTCATCTTGATGGCGCCGCTCAAGATGGCACCCCTCTTCTCATCCACCACATCCACCTCCTCCAGCGTATCGGGATCCGCCAAAGAAATATAGTCCACATCGAAAAGCGCCCGATCCTTCGGCGGCAGCTCCTCTTGTTCCCGGATCTTGTTGTTTGTCAGGTCATGAGCGGGCCAAAGAATATCATCCCGCTTCCTCTTGCCCGCTGTGTACTGTTCCTCCGCTTTAGATAACGCCTGGTACAGAATTGTCGAAACATTGCGGCGGCGAGCACCCAGGTAAACATTCCTTGAACTCATAGCCAATCCATCCTTCTCCCGTTGCGTAGGACCAATGCGGACTTGTGTGGGAATATGGAAATCCTGTACCATGCGCCTGATGATCACCGTCTGCTGAACATCCTTCTGGCCGAAGTATACTTTGTCGGGCTGGACAATATTGAAGAGCTTCGTGCATACAGTTGCAACGCCGCGGAAGAATACGGGACGAGAGGCGCCCTCGAGTTTGTTTGCCAGTGGAGTGATGGTGACAAAGCTCCCGTCTCCATCAATCTCGGATGACGGCGGCAGGGTCGGGTACATGATTTTGGAGGTCGGCGCAAAGATCGCTGTCACACGGCCGCGGGCGGAAGAAGTAGCAAGCTCGGAATCGAGCGCCTGCAGCTTCTCGATGTCGGAATCCCAGGTCTTGGGATAGGAATCAAGGTCCTCATTGACACCGAACTGGGTGGGATTGACGTAAATGGAGAGGAAAATCTCATCATTCTCTTGGGCAGCCTGCCGAACCAGTGAAAGATGCCCTTCATGGAGGGCTCCCATTGTGGGGACCATGCCGACGGATTTCTGGTCCAGAAGCCGCTGACGGCGGTAGGCGCGCAGCGGCTCGACCTCGCGGAAGACGTGAAATGACTGTTTCCCTGCCATTGCTGTGCTGAACGGGCGAGCGGAAGAGACCATGGTGGCCTTGGGGGAGGCGCGCAGCGGCGGCAGCTTGAAAAAGTAGCGCAGCATATTGACGGCGGTGGGTCTAATTAGGTAATGAGGGGATCGGCGGGTGGAGTGCGTGCGGCTCAGCCGGGGGTAAGGAAGATGGAAGGTTCGCACGAATCCATGGTGCTGGAGCTGTAGTGCGATGGGAAGAAGATGGAGTCGTGCTGCTGAGTGCGCGGTAGAGAATCGCACGACCGGCGAGGAGAGACCGCGGAACGGGCCGTGCACGTGATTGCGGGGCTACCCAATCTTATCTCCGCCGCCCTGCAGGAAATTTTGGCCGCCTCAACACCGCGGCGCCTGCCTCTGCATCCCTCCGCACCACCACCGCTCCGCAGCCATGGCCGACGATGGCATGCTCCTTAACTTCGACCTCGGCGATGCGCCCCTCGTCGCGAAGCCTTCCTTTAAGGGTGGCCGCTGGAAGGACCGCCTGACCGCCAAGAAAGCTGCCCTGCGTCGAGAGCAAAGACTTGCGAAGCCTCGGACAGCAAACCTCGGTGATGCCCCCGCTGAGAACGATGCGCGTCCTGTGAAGCGCCAGCGCGTCGATGACCAGTTTGGCCAACCAAGAACCAACGGCGCGCCCTCAAAAAACAATCAGCATTCTGCGAAAAACGCTCCCCCGAAGCAGGTCGTTTCCTCCCTTTTCACCTACAACCCCGTGTCAACCACGAGGAGCAATCCGCGCGAAGCCCAGAACGAAGACCCAATTGCTCCCAGTAACGCGCCATTATCACCCGAGCTTGAGACCTTCGTTAAACTCGGCCTCTCTCCGAACATCGCTGCCCATCTTCTGCACAAGCTCTCCATCAAGGCTCCAACGGCAATTCAAAAGTCGGCCATACCTCAGTTGGTGAAGGATGACTCGGATGCTTTTATCCAGGCCCAAACAGGTTCTGGAAAGACGTTGGCATATGTCCTGCCAATCGTGCAGCGCTTGGTGAATCTTGGGAAAGACAACGTCCACCGCGATTCCGGGCTCTTCGCCATCATTCTTGCTCCGACTCGAGAATTGAGCAAGCAAATATCCGTGGTCTTGGAGAATGTGCTGCGTGCTACGAATTGGATTGTCTCCGGTACCGTCATCGGTGGTGAGAAAAAGAAGAGTGAAAAGGCGCGCGTACGGAAAGGTCTCAACATACTGGTCGCGACCCCCGGTCGATTGGTTGATCATCTAGAACATACTGAAGCCCTGGATGTTGGCAATGTGCGGTGGTTGGTGCTTGACGAAGGCGACAGGCTGATGGAGCTAGGGTTTGAGCACGATATCCAGAGGATCGTGGGTGCACTGAACTTGCGCATGAAGGCAAACAAGAACAAGATACCCGGTTTGCCTTCAAAGAGAATGACCATCTTGTGTTCAGCAACAATGAAGATGAACGTTCAACGGCTAGGTGAGATCAGTCTGAAGGATGCGGTTCATATCCAGAACGAGTCTGCAGAGGAGGAAGCAACCGAGTCTACCTTTTCAGCACCAGCACAGTTGCGACAGTCGTACGCTGTGGTGCCTGCAAAACTTCGACTGGTCACACTTGTTGCCGTTCTGAAGCGCGCATTCGCCCGAAAAGGCAGTGTCATGAAAGTTATTGTCTTCATTTCATGTGCTGATTCGGTTGAGTTCCACTTTGAGGTTCTGGCAAGGGAGAATGAGAAGGAAGGCAGTGAAAACGGACCTGAAGAGGAACAAGAGGAGGAAGGAAAGAAGGAGCAGAAGAAGCCCACCGACAGGAGGTGGAAGAAGCCCGAGAACAAGATCGATCCTGTCACCACGAACCGCGTATCCGCCCCCTCGCCCACATTATCCGGCGAAGACAATCCGGTCACGGTCTATAAGCTCCACGGCTCTCTTGCTCAATCACTCCGCACATCCACAATCCAATCATTCGCCAAATCCACCGCCCCCGCCGTCCTCGTCTGCACCGATGTCGCTTCCCGCGGTCTCGACCTCCCCAATGTTGACTTCGTCATCGAATACGACCCCGCCTTCGCCCGTGACGACCACCTCCACCGCATCGGCCGCACAGCCCGCGCCGGCAAGGACGGCCGCGCCATGGTCTTCCTCCAGCCCGGCGAGGAAGAAGGCTACGTGGACATCCTCAAGCGCGACCGCCCCTCCACCGACTCCGGCGCCACCGGCCTCGTCCGCCACGACGCCAACGAGCTCCTCCGGAAGGCTTTCATGCCTGCCGGCGTCATCACCAAGTCTGCGTGGGAAGACGCCGCCACGACGTGGCAGCTCGACGCCGAGCGCTGGGCTCTCTCGCGGCCGAATCGCCTGGAGTTGGCGAGGAGGGCGTATCAGAGTCACGTCCGCGCCTACGCGACGCACGTTGCGGATGAGCGCGTCTATTTCAATATCAAGGAGTTGCATCTGGGTCATTTGGCTAAGGCTTTTGCGCTCAGAGACCGGCCCGGCGCGATCAAAGTGCCGGGCTTGCGGCCAGATGCATCTAAGGGCAAAGAGGAGAAGGGTAGGAAGGTCAGGGAGAGGGCTGCTGGCGGGAAGAGCAATCATGCGTTGGAGGATGTGCAGGGTATGACGAATGTGGACGAGGCGGGCAAGAGGATGAGGACGTTGGCGAGGAAGATGATGGGTGGGGCGAGCGAGTTCAATTTGGGTTGATCGGCAGGGTCGCGTAGAATGCGTAGGACTATGAAGACTTTTCTTTTTGTTGCGAGAGCGATGGTGACGGAGATTCTCTTCGCTTCCTGTGAGGTCGACATGTGTATCCTCAGTGAGCTTGCAGATGGCGAGACAGCCTGGTGTGCTGGGCCTCCAGGATCTCAACTTACCCACCCGCCCCTGCACTGATTTCGATCAGAGCAACGGTCCCGCTAACTACACAGAAATGGACATCCTCTCAAGCCTAATAAAAAATCCATTCCTTCTCGCCAGCCTTATTGAACTCCAACATTTCTCTGAGGACCACTCTACGCCCAAAACCCCTGAGCGAGAAAGTTGCAGCACGTCGTGCTCAAAAATATCTAGGGTCCTAGGTGTGAACATGCAATCATAATATGAACTATACAGAAATTCGTGGCTGGGCCCTGCCGTTATCCGCTTCGACACTACGATGCGGACGCAGCCACGACAAGCCAACAGTCAGAAGACAGTAGCTACCCAACATAACGTCAACGGCATTAAAGATAGCCTAACCACAATTTCATTTCCAAAGTTGCTTTAGTACGACGCCAAATCTTGGTGACGGCGCTCACAACCTTGGTGCAGGAGACTGCTGACCCAGGATACTTAGCGCACGAGTTCCGCCCATTACTGCATCAACATGGAGGACGGGCCTAAACAAGTTAAGGCGAGATGAACTTAAGCTCTCCTGCAATGCTAGTGGGGACGGAAATTCGTGGGGCAGAAAAGACCGAGTGGGTAAAAGACGCGGGGGTGGTGGGTATGAAGCCGCGGTGGGGTGGGTAGGGCATCGGGTGGGTGAATTGACAGCCCGACTCAACACATCCATCGGAGCTCTATATCATCGACGACATCCGCATCCATATTCTGCGAAATCAACTGCCGCCCGTCTTGATCATTTCTAAATCCCTCCAAACAAAATGGGCAGCATCGGGTCCCCAACCACCAACCGAGCCCTCTGGCTCTCCTCCTTCACCTCCCCGCTGAAGCTCATCGACCTGCCCGTCCCTGAAGCCACGGCCGGCTCCGTCGTGGTTAAGGTGCTTAATACCGTCATCCCGCCCTACACAGAATCGATCCACAATGGCGAGCTGGCCGTCTTCAATCTCAAGCTTCCGCTAGTCCCGCATCCGAGCCACATTGGGCGCGTGCACGCCGTTGGTTCTGATGCTGTGCTGCTCAAACCGGGGGATCTGATCGTACGTTTCAACCCGGCCTCGCTCACATACCCTCCAAAAAAAAGCAGAAAACAAAAAGAGAAAAGAAAGAAGAAAAAGCTAACAGGATTCGCCACCCGCAGTACTTTTCCGCACCCATCACCGCGCGTGACGATCCAGACGTGAACATCATCCAAGGCCACCACGGCGGCGAGCACGCCTCCAGCATCCGACTGATGCAAGGCGAGTGGCGCGACGGCGCGCTCCAACAGTACCAGAAAATCCCACTCGAGAACGCATACTTGCTCGACGAGCAACGACTGTGCCACGAGCTCGGCTACACGCCGGCTGACCTGCACGAGCTGTCCTTCTACGGCATCGGTGTTGGTGCGCTGCTCGAAGGCGCGGCGCTGCGCGCGGGCGAGACAATCATCATCGGGCCGACAACGGGCACGTTTGGGGGCATCAGCTGCGAGCTGGCGCTGGCGATGGGGGCAGGGCGGGTGATTGCGCTGGGGCGGAACGGTGAGAAGCTGGCGCGGTTGAGGGAGCAGTTAGGCGGGGATGAGCGCCTGCGGACGGTGGTGATGACCGGGGATGTGGAGGCAGATGCGAAGGCACTGCGGGAAGCGACGCCGAGCGGGAGGGGCGCCGAAGTGTATAATGACTGGGCGTCTGGGCATTGCGAGGGGTCACCGTTTTGGGACGCGGCGATTCGTGCGGTGAGGCCAGAGGGGAGAATTGTGCTGAGTGGAGCGCCGAGGGGAAGTATTAATGTGCCGTATACGCTCATCATGCATCAGAATATTAAGATCATAGGTAAGGTGGTCGTCGGACGGCCCGGGATCGAGGCGGCAATTCAGATGGTGAATTCGGGTCTGATCAAGTTGGGAAAGAGAGGCCGGGCGACACATGCGGTATTCAAGTTGGAGGAGTATGAAGAGGCTTTCAGGGAAGCGAAGAAGGGCGGGTTCAAGGTGTATACTGATATTGCGCCTAATCCGTGGTAATAATAGACTCGATGGAAGTTGATGCTGGCGACTATGCAAGTCAGGTGGGGCTTGGCCCTGGGAGCCCCCTTCAGCGATTCGTTGGAAGTGAGTCGTTTCGGCCGCCGGCTAGGGTTGGTTAACTGTGAGTGGTTGACCCAACGGCGAGGATATTGATGTACCGGGATACCACGCCCGTCTCACAAGCGGCTCGTAATCCTCGAAGGCTCGGATTTCTCAACAGGAACGGAAATAGAAATGTTCAGAACCGTGCCATCTGTTTCTCCCGCGCAGTGATTGGTGTTGCGCACCATTTGGTGGTGAATCCCGTACCAACGGCGTCGGCTCAAAATACCTCCCACAGGCTGACCTTTCCATCCTTCGATCCCACCGCAATCCAATGCACACTTCTCGCTCGCTCTTCCCTCCTCGACCGCACCGTCATCCTGCCCACCTGTCTCCGCCCATCACTCTTCACAATCGCCTCGCCGCCACCGCTGCCGTACGGTCTTTTGGCGTCTACATAGCCATGTCCCTCACCACTCTCTACTATCTCTCCTTCCGGGGCACCAACATCGGCAAAAGCCGTCGCATAGCACCCTTCCTTGTGCCACGCCAAGACTGCGATCTCCTTCATACTCTTCACACTGTATACTCGCACCCGTCCATCCCATCCCGC
The DNA here is from genome assembly GCA_022204955.1 of Macrophomina pseudophaseolina. Lineage (NCBI taxonomy): Eukaryota > Fungi > Ascomycota > Dothideomycetes > Botryosphaeriales > Botryosphaeriaceae > Macrophomina > Macrophomina pseudophaseolina. Next base: position 97,185 of record JAJJID010000048.1, read on the forward strand.
CGTTGCTAGGATCCGTCCGTCCGACCTGACCGTCAAAGACTGCTGGCCAGAGTGCTTTGTCCGCACCACCTTCACAGGCTCGACGGGTGTGGGACTAGGCTGTTGCGGTGAAGCAGCAGAAGAAACTTCAGGCGGTTGTGCAGCTAGCGCGGCAGAGAGGAGAGATTTCGGTTTGGCATCTGCGGTAGAGCTAGACGGCTGAGCTGGTGCAGCAGGCTTCGCGGGTGGTGGCACTTCCGGTCGAGCAAGCGGAATGGAATGTTTGGCAACAACATCGTCCGCACCCGAGGTGAAGAATGTGATGTCGTGGAGGCTCGGGAACGGCGAGAGGGAGAGGACGGGTTGGGAGTGTGGTTGGCTGGTATAGATGCGGGACCAGGTGGTGGATGTGGCGTCGAAGGCATGAACGGCAGCTGCGCCACTTTCGTAGGCTGAGATGCAGTGGAGGTGGGGCCCAGAGGGGGAGGGGCGGTAGATGAGGGAGAGTGCCATGGCCATTCCTTGGGATCGGAGGTTAGTGTGAGGCTGGTGCGGGGAACGGGATGGTGGATGGATGGTACCTGTTTTTTGGCCTATATTTGGGATGGTGCTCACGCGACGCTCGCTGGGAAGCTGGAAGACGTCTACCTCGTCATCTCTGACTCCCGGGACAGCTATCAAGACGGAGTCTACTGTTGCAGACGGTGTGGCTGGCGATGTTGCCAGCTCGGAACACATGGCAAAGGAGCAGAAGTTCAGGGTGTTGACACGAAGCGCATGTAGGAGCCATGGATTCTTGCGTTCAGTGGTTGCATCCTCGACCGGCAAGGCCGTGGAGAGGTGGCTTTCGTCTGTGGGACGAAGCTGCCAAACGCGGATGTGAAAATCCCGACCGTGCCTGTAGCGGGGAGTTTATCAGCCCTGACGAGTATGCAAGCGGAGGGAGATCTTAATTGCGCCGGGATATGCACGGGTAGATTGGCGAGCTGAAACGGCGCAGCAGAGACACGTCTGAATTTCCCGATCCAGACGAGAGCAGATGGAAAAAGCATGGCACGTACGTAACGAGGTTGTCTCCACCCCAGTCACCGAAGCCCAGAATAGCACTCTGGTGGGCACGCCAGACGGCAGCGGGGCGTTTTGTTGAAAGATTCCAAAGCACGGCCCAGCCGTCAGCATCGCCCGTCAGCAACCGCGAGTTGTGGCGCACGAAGCGCACGGCATGGACGTGGGCAGAGTGGCCGCGGAACACGTAAGCAGGCTGGGCGGGCGGGCGTTCGGCCTGCTGCAGCGGGCGGGTGGTGCAGCCAGTCGGGGACGGGCGGGACATGGGCTGGGTTGAGATGGCAGAGGCGAGGATGGCGGCGATGGTGTTGATGGGAGCGCGGATGGGCAGGCAGCAGCAAAGAGGGCAAGGCGGGACGAAGATCAGCCGGCGATCATATTTTGAGTGGGCGCCTTCCGCCGTCAAGCTACAACTCGGAGCGACGCGTGGGCGCGGGCTGGCAAACCTTCGCCCGTCAGTCGCCCGGTGCCAGCCAGCGGCAGCACTGGGCGCGGCGGAGAAGATTGTGCGAATAAGGTTTGCAGCAACTGCAGGTAACCGGGCTGGAGCGCGAGGTGTCGCAGGCTGTCGCGGCGCGCCCCTGAGCGGCGGCGGGCCAGACGCAGCGAGCGCCAGCAGCGGCTGCGGGCGCGATGGCGGCGATGCGGCCACGTGCGCGCCCGGATGTGCCTTGCTGCACGCGATGGTGTTGAGCGGCGGAGGCGGAGGGCAGCGGTCAAAAGAAGAGGGCGGCCGGACGAGCTTGGACGGTCTGGGGCCAGGCTGCAGTTGCCCGATCGGCAGGCGGGCGCACCGCGGCAGAGTAAGCTGAGACGAGCGCTGCACCTCCGTCATCATCGCGCAGCGCGTGCTGGTGCTTCTGCTCGCTCGCAGCACCGCCAGCACCCTCTCCGCCGGCGTCTCTCCGCTCGCCGACGCAGCGAGCGGGCAGGCGGGCGGACAGGCGGCGAGACGAGGCGAGCGCTGCGCGGTCAGACGCACCCGCCCGCGCTGCCCGTGGGCTAGGCGTGGGCAGGCCCGGCTCTTCTTCTCGCAGCCAAGGCACTCGACGTCGCTGCGCGTCAGATCGGCACCATCAGCGGCCGCAGCGCTGGGCGGCGCGAGCAGCAGGCGCAGCAGGGCAGGAGCAGCGGCAGATGGCCAGGGAGGCGGGCGTCGCGCAGCTGAAGAGATATATTTTGGCGGCTGCTGGCAGCGCGTGGCTTGCTGCGGCCTCGCTTCGACTTGCGCTGCCGGCCTCGATCCCTGCACCGGCCATTGAACCTGCTGCTGCTGCTGCTCCCTCGCTCATCGTCGTCTTCAGCGCCCGCCGCAACATCATGTAGTCCGCCCTGCCACGCCCATTGCCGATAATTCCATCTCCGCTCCCCGCTGAGCGAGCGCTCCCCACCGCCCGCCCCGCCAGCTTGAGGCCGGCCGCGTGTCCCCCGAGCTGTTCGCGACGCCCGCCTATAGGTACCTGAAACCCTTTGCAACGCCATTCCCGAACTCCCTCTCACCACCATCGCCAGCCCACCGCTCCGCCGCCCAAGCTCCAACAAGCCCCCTCCCGCTCTGTCGAAGGCCCTTCTTCGACCATCCTGCATCGTGGCTGTCCCGCCCGCCCCCGCCGGGTTCCAACAACCCCCGCTCGACCTCTCCTACCTCTATGCCACCGACCCCGAGCTCTCGCCCACGACCACTCTCCGCTCCGACGCGACTCTCGCTCGCCTCCCTTCCGCCCCCTCCCCGAGCGGCCACTCCCCCGCCTCCGTCTCGAGTCGGTCATCATTGAAGAAACACAGGCTCCAGGAGCCCAGTCAGCCCCCGCTCCCAAAGAGCCGAAAGAGCAGCCAGCAGAGCAGCCGTACAATGAGCGACCCCGACCCCGCCCAGCCGGCCCCGCCCGTCGAGCCGCCCGCCGTGAGCAAGCCGAAGCGGGTGCGCACCGGCTGCCTAACATGCAGGGAACGCCATCTGAAGTGCGACGAGGCCATGCCCCACTGCCAGAACTGCCGCAAGTCGAACAGAATATGCAAGCGCGGCATCCGTCTCAACTTTATCGACACCACCGTGCAAGCTCCGCCTGTCGTGCCGCCTTCGCAGGACTGGAACATAAGCTTCCTCGACGAATCCCGAGACATTGCTTCCGAGTACAAGGGTGGTCTTAGCAAGTACGGCGCCCCAGAGGTACAAGCAACCACCCAAGCCATGAACGGCTTGCAACTAGACTTCTCTGCCGGTCCGCCTGCCGCTCCCGAACTCTCACACCAGCCTCTCCCTCCCATTCAGGGAGTTCTACCCGACATGTACTCCGACGAGCAACATAATGTGATCTACGAGACGTCTCAACCGCCTCCAAACCAGCATGTGCAACACGCCGGCATGGACTTTTCCGCTTCCAACTCCATCCAGGGTGCCTCTGCATACAACAGTCACGAGCCTACAACGTCGCCACCTGCACGATCGCGAGATTATTTGAACACTCAAGAAGAAGTTCTCTTCATGCAAGTCTTTGTTGAGGAGGTGGGTTTGTGGATGGACAGCATGGATCCTCAAAAACATGTAAGTTATTTCCACTCCTCGCTACAGCCTCTTTTAACCATACAGGTAGTTTTCTCGCTTGCTGCCCTTTCATGCACTTGGTGAGCCCATGCTACTGAATGCTTTCTTGGCGTGTGGCGCCCGTCATCTGTCTCTTGTCAACGCCCGGTATACCGAGGACAAAGCGCTGCACTACTACGACACCGCCACAAGATACTTGCTCGCCTCTCTCCAGAATCCCAACCGCGATACTGTCATCTGCGCCACCACCGCCGTTATTCTTAATGTCTACGAAATCATGTGTGAACGTGCTTTGCAACGAATGAACCACATTGCCGGTGCCAGAGCTCTCATCAAGGAATGTGGGTGGAATGCAAGGTCAACCGGTATTGGAGCTGCCTGCTTCTGGCTGAATGTCGGGATGGAACTCCTGAGCTGTCTGCACTTTAACTGGCAGGTTGCTTGGGATCCGGATGAGTGGGGTGTCGACATGGACTTCTCCCGGGAGACTGAGGCAGGCCGCGAGGAGATCTGGACCTACCGCATGGTCTACGTTGTCGCGAAAATCGCAAATTTCCGCGCATCGATACCCAGAAAGTCCCTCGGTTCTCCCAGAGAAGACCAGCTCAGGCTACAGAAGAGGTATGCCGAGTGGCAGAGACTGAAGGGATGGTGCGATTCCTGGAACGAGTGCATCCCCCGGACTATGCATCCCATGGCCTATCTGTATCCATATCAGACAACTTCGCAGTCGGCGTTCCCAGAGGTTTGGCTCATCAAAAGGACGACTATCGTGGCTCGCCTTTTCTACCATACGGCCATGTGTCTCCTGGCACAAATCAACCCGGTGGAATCGAAGGAGGGTAATGATATGCGGGACCTTTTGCACCGGCATTCCCAACAGATCTGCGGCATCGTTGCGCATGTCAAGGACCGGTCAGTAATCAGTTGACATGTGATGAAGCTAGTCCTGCTAATACTGTTTTAGTGGTGTTGCTAGCGTGGCTCTCCGATCCCTTGCCATCGCTGCCGAATGTTTGACCAGCCGCCGTGAACAAGAAGAAGTCTTGCAAATCCTGGACAAAATCCGCCAGGAGACCGGATGGCGCGTTGGCTTCATCAACAATGAGCTCAAGAAGCAATGGGGATGGCCTGAGGATCCACCACCTCAGCAGCAACAGCAGCAGCAGCAGCAACTCCCCACCCCGAATATGGGTGGCGCAGCTCAGATGCCGTATGCGGCAGCCCAAGCTCAAGCCCACGCTCAAGCCCAAGCCCAAGCTAATGCCGCAGTCGCCGCTACTGTTCAGTCGCAAGCTACGCAATTGCAGCCTATGACGACTTTACCACCTACCGTCACCAGCGCCGTCAGCAATCCAAGCCAAGTCGCAGCCCCGCCATCCAGACCCCGTCTTCCTTCCGGGATTCTGAACCCAATGCTCGCTGCTGCGGATTTCTCCATGCCCCAACATCCTTACCAGAGCTATTATGTTGCACCCAACAGCATCAGTAGCGGAGGTAACTGGGCTTTCAACACGTAAGCACCTGTGTATTCATGCAAAAGTTTGTACCAATATACCTGTCTTGATTGTTCGGAGTTAATGGGTGGTAAGAAATGGAAGGCGGCAATCGGTCTCTTTCTCTCTTATTGTTTGGCATGATTCGTTGGGTCCCTTTTTTCAAAGTGCATCTGGCATTTGGTTGGCTGACTCTCTTCTAATTGGTTGTCTGGGTGGAGTGCAGGGGTTTCTTTGTCTGATAGAAAAGGTGTTTTCTTGGCGGGGTTCCTTTTTTTGGTTTGTCAGCTATCATCCGTCTCTCGTCTGCTGGCTACCACTGCGTCTGCTGCTGCTACGTCGACACACTGAAGACACATACGATTTATGAATACGGGGCATTCTGCGATCTTGTCAACTGTTTGCTTTTCTTCTTGTTGATATTCATCGCTGGGACGCGGCTTGAGGGTACGGCATGCGGGGTTCTAGTGTTTATTGTTCTCTTTGTTTTTCCTGGTAATGTGGAACTTCGACGGCTCAAATGCGCGTTGGTTTTTAAACAAAAAGTGGGTGAGACGAACGTACGATAGCTGGTAGGCGGACAGAGGGGTGAGGAATAAAATGCTTTTTCTTGGGTTTTCACTCCGTTTCCTCCTTCGCTCTGCTTGATTCTCTTGATTTTGTTTCCTACTTGTGATCACACAAAATAACGGCTGAAAATAACTCTGAAGTAGATTGTTTTTTTTTTTTACTTTATTTTTTTTGGTGCATGCTGTCGCTTTCGAACTGCCAAATCACCAGAATACGACTGAATCACCTACTTTCGAGGATATCCAGTCTTCGCGGAAAGCATCAGCCTCGATATCTGCGTCACACGAGCCTTCCTCGGATGGTATCTGGGTCGACACCCGATGTGAAGGATAATTAATACTCAGAACAGAGAGTTTGGCTGTAACCTGGTGATGCGATAGGTTTTACAGCGGCACTGTTGCACAGGAGAATCATTCAAAGCCGACCATGAGCCCCCGATACCCGCCTCTATGCTGATGGAGTCCTGGTTGGGCCCGTTTAGTTACAACTGCGCAGGGAAGACTGACCGTCATCCGTCTCTTCTCGCCTCAGCCCCGCTGCTGCCATCTACAACATCACACCATCACGCACGCCTCGGTGCAGCAACATCTACCTGTCTCATTACATCGGGTCCGGTCGCAAGCGTACCATCTCTTCGAGAGTTTCTCACACCGGATCCATAGGTACCTTTATCACGGCGGAAAAGGATCTTTGCGATGATTGTCGGCAGATCACGACAGAACTAATCCGGCTACTGAGAGAAGGCACCGGCCGGCCGCTCGACGAAGATGGCTCACCACCGCCATTTCACCGTGAGTCCTTGTGATCCACGTACCTCACTTGCATGCAAAGCTTGCTTGATTCCGCAAGCACGTGTCCCTTGTGCAAGCTCATGGAAAAAGGCTGGGGAGAATATGGCCCTGTGTATATGGGGGTGCTAGGCAAACTTGAAGGGTATATTTAAGATTTGGACGACTGATATCCTCTTCTAAGACAGTCCGGCTGCCCTTTCAGACAATTTGTTTGGCAGATTCCCGCTTCCAAACTTGAACGGCCCGGAAGCGGTTACCTGGCCTCGTGGCTGGGTGCGCGAATGTGTCAACGACCATGCATGTTGCTGTAAAGCTGCGATTTCTGGACCGCCTGTCTCCGATTCCCCGGATTTCGATCTGCCAACGAGGGTAGCCGAGGTGGGCGGTTTTCGAACGATCCTCGACTCATTGAAAGCTCCGGGCTAAGAGGTCTGTATGCGACGATTAGTGTTGGGTTTAAGAAATGCCTGCCAGCTCAGAATCTGAGCGTGGCGTCACGATTTTTTCAGTCCAACATATGTCTTAAACTGTAGCGGGAGCTTCACTCTTTGCTGCTACTACAAGCGAGCATGTAGGAGTCGATATTCGTAGTAATTTATGCACTTATCTTCTCCATCTTCTTTGAGACACAATCGGGACCTTTGGCTGCTGCTATTTTCTCGTCTTTCTCGTCTTTCTCGTCACATTCTTCAATTCTTATCCCAATGACGAACTGCATATCATACAGATACGTCTTTCTACTTTACCCTTAATACGGACCTTCAGTCCAATCATATTGTCCTGCGGTAAAGTGGAAATTGCTGGTGATAATCATCTTGCTCGCTCCGTCTGTCTATCTTTGACGCTGCCTTTGACTTTAGCAACATCTCGCAATACGATTCCAACCACGCGACACAGGCCAACGTTGATAAGGCCAGCCGAGGCTCTGGCGTAATGATCATAGAAAGCCAGTCCTGACGATGATCACAGTTTGTAGTTTGACAAACACGTTAAGCCATTGAAAAAAGGAGAATGAATAACTTCATGTTGTACCCCTCACTGACTCACCCACGGGCCATGGTGGCTTTTCCCCCCAATCTGTCGGTACATTGTATCCCATGCGCCTAATCGATTTTTTCATGCGGGATTTATTCTCGGCAAGTCCCTTAAGCCACGGCGAGGTGGCGTAGAAGTGTACACGGCTCGACCTACTCTCATGAGTCGGGACACGAGAAACATACTTTCTAAGGTTGCATGCTCAATTGCCGGTCGGCGTCTGACCTTTGGTTATGCTGCTGGAGTCGAGTAAGTGCCACCACCTCCAGTAGCGAAATTGGAGCAGAGACTGAGCAGGCCTCGGAATATTCTATCGCGGTCATTTGGACAATGACCGACGCTCAAGGGCGAACAAGGCGGTGGTGAAAACTGTGCCACGCTCGTAAGTAGCATTAATACGGAGAAGCTTCTTCGCCCCCGGAATCAGTGGGGGGTTCTGCCTTGGAGTTTGATATATTGGCAAGGGGCTGGTTAAAGACTGACACGAGCGTGGAGGTTGTAAGTTTTCGTTCGGCAAATTTTGCTAAGGGGCTATGCTGCATAAATCCTTCCGGTACAGCATGGCTAGCCTCCCTTATTGGTTCAGCGTAGAGCAGACGAGGAAGCCATGAAAGTGGACGCTCCTCATCGCCTGGAAGTTTTCTTTGAAATATAGGCGACCGATTACTCATCGTTGATGTTTCCATGACGTTCGGCAGCGTCTGTCCAAACCCACCTTTTATGTTAATATTCTAAATTTAACGGTGTCACTTGGAGAGAGAAAAAATACACCAAATCTGGAATAATTACCGCTTTCGTACCTTGTCGGTTTGCCGCATTAATCGTTGCTCGACGGGTTGCGACCTGGTACGTTCCACCGGAAGCTAACCAACCTTAAGGCTATATCGTTCATGTCGTTTTCGCAAAACGTAACCCGCAGAACCTCCGCGTTTCTTTTTACCCCACAAACTCTATCGTAAAGCTTGCTCTGTCTGACGCAGGTGGGTTTTCTCTATGATTCTTTCAATATAATCTGCCAACGAAATTCGCACGCGACGTACCTTCAACACCTTCGCCGTCTTCTGGATGGGGTATCCTGGCTTGTCTGATATTCTGACATGCTCTATATTCCCTACTAAATTATTTATAAAGCCTTCCTACTGTATGCGAAACCCGTACGAACCGGCAGCTCGCACTGGAAGGAAGGCAAAGGGAAGATTGCTGGAAGTCTTTAGCCAGGTGGCTGAAACAATATTCAAAATCATCACACTAGGCAGATAATAGGAGCAAGGTTTTGACTAACTTCGCGGGATCACGATGCTTTTACTGGCTCTCACCTATGTTTGAGAGTCTGGCTTGTCAGTCCCCATCACACTTGCCAGTGCTTATTCTCCGCCCACTCGTGGGAATCTGAAAGCCGATGACGAGAAACTTTGGAATATCAAGTGAGCCAAAGTGACGTGGAAAGTTCCATGACCAGATTGATCCATCGTGACTGACCTTCCCAAGCAACAGAATTCCCTAGCATACATATGTCACCTCTCCAGAATGTCGCCTATTCCACTTTCTATGGTGTGAGCTCAGATATCATTTCGTAGAGCCACAAAAAAAAACACGACAAACTTGCGCTCGTGCGCTTCTACTACATTACCATTCTGATCCCCTCTTTGCTCGTCATGGCAAACCTAATATACGAGCCCACCGGCTACGAATTCCCGCTGTCGGTGACGTCCCCATCCGAATTAGGACAACCTGATTTCCATATACCCTTCATCCCTTTCATTACCGGCAATATCCCTGTCTTTAACATCTTGTCCCCGGAGGGTACGGCAGATTTAATGGCCAGTATGGACCTCATGACCTTTCTCAGTTTCCACTTACAACTAAGATTTAATGCAGTTTGCGCTTTTTGCATGAGGTTCCTCGGGGCGAATTGCCTGTTCGGTGCGCTGCTTAGGAGTAAGTGAGCCATCATTCTCATGACACTTCCACTTCATATCCAATTTCTTAACAATGGCTACAGACCCTAGGCAGCTTACGTTTTGCCTCTCTCAGCTCTCTGCTAATCAGAAGAGCTCGGTGTGTGAACTCTCTCCTCTTGCCAACGAGTGTTGATGTACTGAGTGAAATGTTTATTTCAGTTCCCCGACTGCTTTTGCTGTATCGGGGAGTCCCAGTATTGCCATTAGCCGGGAACCCGACCAGCTCTACGACCTCTTGAGGCTGAGTGCGAGCACGCCCAGCACCTATAGGAGGGGGGGACAAAAGGCGGCAGACATACCATGCTACCTGAAGGACTATGGTTTCTCTTAGTTACTGCTTCCCGTAATTGTTTTCAACTTCTCTCAGCTATTGAAACTGCCTAGGCTCTATTCGTTTTCGCTGAGTAAAATAAACGACACTCATTTACCAATCTATTAGATTCATCACTCTCTAAACCGTCCATGGAAGGCATTACAGACCAATTGGATCAATCACACACTATCACACTTTATGGTGTCGCCAACAGTAAGAAGAATTGGCTAATTTCCGCCTAGTCTCGAAAGAGAGCTTTCTGCTATTTGCCCAAATTCATGAAACTGTGGAAACCGATCTTTATTGCCCGAAATTTTTTCGGGCAATTACTTTGGGAACCTCGAGTGCCTGTGTCTTATGGTGTTGTGGAGATGGTGGCTAATCTCATAAATTGCGCCTCTATGCCTGATTGCCCGACAATTTCTTCTACCTACTGAGACGCCCACAGGGATAAATAGGCGTGCGCCAAAGGAGGGGTTCTTCTGCTAGTTTGGAAGAGGTATTGTTAGATCTTTACAAATATCGAATCCCAAACCTCGAATCTTAAAAACCCAATAAAAGCTGGCTGCAATGCCGGTGGCGTCGGCCGATGGACGTGTCTCACTCCACTAGATCGACTGCACCGACTATCGAGCTCTTCACTGTAGAAAACCGTGGGCGGAGGCTTCAGCTCATCTAGCTAAGGAAGGGAAAGGAAAGTAATTAAGAAAGCTATTTTCGATAATGGTATTATCTAGTAGAGATAATCTTTATTATAAGTCGTCTCGGGACTCATTCGGATATCGGAGTTCGGCTGATCGGAGGGTAGAGGCCCAATAACTGAAGACAGTGCAGTGCAGGTCGTGTCACACTCCACGCTTCATCATCTCTCCTTCCCTTCCCCATTTCCCTTCTCCTCACTTACTCTCTCACTCTCCTTCGCCGCCATCGCCGCCGCTTCATCCATCTCCTTCTTTTTCGCCGACCTCCTGAACGACGCCTCGGACGCCTTCGGAAATCCCAATGTCCCTGTGAATAAGTTCAAACTCTTACTATAAAAATCCATTGGACTGCCCTTCCCCATGATGGCATCCCATTTCCTGCCACGCTCAGTCGACAAATCGAACTTGTGCCGCCCCTTCCGGCTGGGGGCGTCCCAAATGTCGCCCCAGCGTCTCCAATCAACGCTGATGGGCCCGTCGATCCTGCCAACGCGCGCGGGCTGACCGGTCCCCGGTTCGGGCAGGGTGATGTACTCGCGGACGCAGCCGGGGACCTCGTCGCGGGCATGGGCGACGACGACAAGGGCCTGGTCGGCGGAGAGGCCGGGGACGCGGACGCGGTTGATGGCGGCGATGTTGGACTCCATCGGCCTCGCGCCCTGAGGCCGCAGGCGCGGCCGCTCGCGGTAGACGTGGCGCAGCATCATACGCTCGCCTTGGTTGAGGAAGAGGAGGCACTTGTCGCGGGCGAGCTCATCCATGCCGGAGAAGGCCTCGTCGAGGACGATGAGGTCGGGCGACTTGATGATGGCGCGTAGAAAGAGAGCGACGCGCTGTGCGCTGAAGGTCAGGTCGCGGAAGCGGAGCGTTTCGGCCCATTCAGTGGAGGGGTTCTGGAGAAGAGCTTCTTCGTCGCGGAGGGTTGTTTCTGTGATTTCGAGGTAGAAAGGGATGCGTTCATTGGCTTTGCTGTCTCGCGCGCAGAAGAAGGCTTCGCCGCGTTGGTCGAGGGTCTCACCGAGCTCGGGGTTCAGTTCGTTGCGGAACCAGCGGAGGCAGGCATCGACTTTTTGGTCAGCTTCATAGCTAAGCTTAGGTTTCGTTAAGGGAGTGTCTGCCCAGGCGGATTCGAGGACGCGGCGGACGGTGAGATGCTTGGGGAAATACGTGTGGACTTCGGGACTCGAGTGGCCCATTCGTTGTTGGATATCGAAGATGGATAGGCCGGGAGATCCTGGTGTGGGGAGGCGGGAGCGGCCGAAAAGCTTGACTGGCGCAGAGTATGTTTGAGGATGATCAGAAGTGATGAGAGACAGTAGTGTAGTCTTCCCAGAGCCTGCAAAGCAAGTCAGCAACCGAACAGCGTGAATTACCGCATGGGGGTCAAGAACGGGGTTGATACGCACCATTGGGCCCAAAGACACCCCAGCGCTGGCCTTTTCTGACCTCCCACCAAAGCCCACCTTCCCAATTCCCTAGCACGGCATTCTCGCTGTCCCCATACTTGATCTGCACGCCTTCCATTTGTACCACGGGATCTCCCACAGGTATCGATTCTTTGTCTGTCATTGGCACTCCATCCTTTGTGTAACTGACCTCATAAGCCCTGTATGGTCGCTTCAGCTTCTCGCGCATGGTGTAGATTTTTTCGGGATCTTCGGCAAGGGCGTCGAAATCGCCCTTTGCTTCCATCTTTCGGGATATATCATAGAGTGCAATCATATCATCGACATGGGCCTTGTCAAGAACATCAAGCACGTTTTCCTTACTCAGATTTTCGGCCTGTAACTGTGGCAACTGCTTTTTGGCCAGTTTTGCATAAGGGGTGCGGAACTCGAAGTCGGTCTCGTTCATCTTCTCGTAGTGGTTTCGCAAGAAGTCGAAGACCTCCTTGCGATTCCCTATAATGCTGGGCTTTGGCTCGTTGCCTACGACTATGAAGCTGGTGATCCATTGCGGGATGACGTCCTGAGGGCGCAGAGACAAGACCAAGCGCGGCTGTTGAGCCTCGGCCATCTGATGCAACAGGCCCGACAAGTATTGCAAAGTATGCGGGTCTAGACCCATGAAGGGACCGTCGAGGAGCAGGAGCTCAGGACGGGCCAGCAAAGCTTTGGCAATGCGTGCTCTTCTCGTCTGCCCGTTGCTAAGATGACTAACGGGCATTTTTTGGAGGTCGGTCAGATTGAGGTCGCGCATCACCCGCTCAACCATTGCCTCTGGGGGCTTCACAGCAAGATTCTCGTCGGCATTGAGCTCGGTGTTGCCCATAAGATAGTCGCGCACACTCCAATCCGTAACCTCGCGCAAGCTCTCGTAACGCGCACTCATGTATGCGCCTTTGGTGCTAGCGCCGGAGAGACCGCCCCGCTCGGCATCGAATCCGACGTATTGAATGGCATTACTCGGGTTTCGTAAGCGAGGGTCCTTTTCTGCGATTTCGGAAGTTTGGAGGTAGGGATATGAACGGGCGGTTGGCGGGACGCTGAGGTACTGGCCCCGGAGGATCTGCAGGAATGTTGTTCGGTTGGCGGAGTTGGGACTCAAGATGGCCCAGTGCTGACCGGGGCTTGCATCGGTGGGCAGAGTGAAGCTGAGGTTGGGATATAGTGGCGGATTGGGAGAGTCATGCTGCGGGTCGTGCGAGTCTGGGTGGTTGCGGTAGAAGGTTGCGTTGTGGATGCTGATCAACGGAGGTCTGGGTTTCGTTTCGGTCGTATAATGGCGGAGGGTAGCTGGCGAGAGTCGTCTCGCACAGGGGAAGCGCATGTCGAGGAGTGGGTGAGCTGAGGCACGACGCGTCGGCGCCGTAGACTTTTCGTGGGAGGATCGGCGAGTCGGCGTCTCGGCTGAATGCTGAGGCGATGCGATGCCGTCATCTCTGAAGAAGCTCAAGCCTTCCTTCCCCGCAAACTGTGTGTTCCGCGCGCGCGACCCCCGTCCTCGACGAGCTTCAACCCACCATGCTACCTACTCTCCAGCCCTCGCGACCAAAGGTATGCGTATCAATCGCCTTCACCGCACCGTGTCGACCCGGCTAATGCGCTTCAAGTACCCGCCTGCAACCCGATCGCAACTACTCCCGCTCCAACATTCCCGGCGAGCATCTTCCCAAGCATCCGGCGACCCGACCTCCACCTCCACTTCCGCTCAGACCGTGTACAACCCTCCGCCGCAATCGCAACCGCGCTCACAAATTGAAGCGATGCCTCCGCATGTCGCATCATCCCACTCCATTGCGCCCCCTCAATCATTTGCACCTCCGCCCGGGCCTCTCCTCCAGCCGAGGCTATCCAGCACTCCGCTTTCGCAGCACTACGACATATCAATCAGACATCCGGTATTTTTCTCGCCAGCTCTGCGGAAGCCACCATTTCCGCTGCCGCATGCCGCGAGTGGAGGTGTGAATCCGGTCGCACATGGCTATGTGGTTGAGAATGGAGCAAATGCTGCGAGAGAGATGAAGACCAAGTTGTAAAGAGAAGGGCTTGATCTGTGACTCTATTGAATGCAAGTTGTGGGCGGCACAGCGATGTGGACTTGACATGGAGTGGCGATGCTCGTGAGGTCGCGAGAGAAAATGCTACGCAGTGGCGAGTGGATCGATTACGGGCGGAAACACGTCCTTGTATCCCCTGATATCACCACGTGGGTCACGGTCAGTATGACAATCTGCTCACAAGCCTGGGCAGACAGTTTTCAATATCCAAGCAAGTCGCGGGACAATTCAAGGAAGACTCGACTTGATCAGAAGCACGTCAAATTCGCTCATGCGGTCCTTATCGTGCATGGACTATCAAGGTCTCGGCGCGATGGCAGCACATGGAAGAACTATACGATTATGAAGCTTTAGGTATGAGCTGGCAGACCCAGACCTTTGGGAACGTTTTGAGTTGGAGATACCCCTAGCCAGTTGGCAGCATCGAATGCATGCACTTGAATTTGTCAGTTGAAAGATTGCTCAAGATTGCGACAGCATGACACGACCTGCGCCTGCGTCGTCCCAGGCAGAAGCATTCTCCATGCTCGTCCGCCGTCTCCGCTGCTGCAGTCCCGGTTGGTCCGGCCGAGTGCTTTCTGGCTTGCGAACCACTGGCGTACCTGATCTCCTTATCTTGCATGAACCTTCTTTCGAATGGCTTCGGGATGAATTTCAATCCTGTCTCGTTCGCTTACTCTGTCGTGCTGCAGGACTGCCAACTTTTGAGCGGCGGATGAAGTTCGGCCTGAGCTGATAAGGCTTTCGATGGGCAGGCCAATTATGTCGAGCTTCACATGTCAAAAGCATCAGTGGTTGTGTCAGAATGAGATGTGCCTGGACCTTTCTGACGGGCCGCCGAAACTATGGATCTATCCGCTTTTTTTTTCCTTCTGCCCCTGCAAGGCTTCCGACGTCCAGTCGGAATCTCAGGATGACTTCATCGCTCCACGTAGCTCCTCAAAGTTCTGTTTTTTTCTCCCAAGCCCACTCGGCATTTTTGACAATCACATGCTATCTCTTCGGCCTCGCGTCGGACCGCTCGTGACCAGTGGCTCGAGGGCAAATCGTGAGACGTGCGACGTCGGTCCGCAGATTGGCCGGTGCTCGCAGGAGGGAGAGCGCCGAAGACTGTCTCCTGACGGGGCCGACGAATCAGCGGCGCACTATTTGCGGCGTCGCAACGGCGCAGTAGGGCGCATGTCGAGGCCGTTGCGCTGTCGCCTGCTCTGCACGCAGCCAGACGTCAGTGAATGATTGATCGCAGCGATCGCGGACAGCGTTCCGCGACCCTGATCTGCCCGAAATGACCGGTCGTCTTTGCCAAAGCCGTTAGGCCGGCGCTCTACCCCAGATTTCGTCGCCCCGAGAGGCCCAGCTGCCCCGCAGACCGAGCGTCGCGTGCCCAGCTTACGTCACAGCCCAGTGCGCGTGAGGGCTCCCCGAAGGATCGGTGTGAAAAGGGGAGCAGCGAGCTGCGGCGGGCGACGGCGACGCTGCGCCGCGGACGCGACGGGCGCGCCGCTGTGCGCGGAGGCTGGTGCTGCAGCGAGTGAGTGCTGCGGCGCTGCCCCCTCCCGCGCTGCGTCCGGGCTGGCGGGCAGAGCCAAAGTCAGCCCTCGATGGGGCTCTGCGCTGCCCAGCTGCAGGAACGGGCGAGGCCGCATGTGACGCCGATGACGCGCCCCCGTTTCTCTTTGTCTGTCATGCGCCCACGTCAGGCCGTCCAACTCTCGTCATTCTGCTCAGCTCTGGCCCAGACACGCCCGGCACGCTGAAGCCTGCTGCCCTGCCCCCGATGCCCCGACCGCGCGCCCTCGCTCGCCCGCCCCTCCGACTGGATCGGGACTATGGCGGTGCCAGACAGAAACTGCCACGAGCGCATCGCGACTCTGCCCGCAACCATGAGTTAGCCCGCTCTCACCCGGCAGGTGCGCCATCGTCGGTGTGAGCCTGAGCCACCGCCTTCGCTCTCAACCCGCCCTTTTAGTCGCTTTGTGCCTCGCGCTCCGCTCCCTCTGAAACATTCTCCATCCGCTGCTTCTTCGCCGTTTTGATACCCCATAGCGCGCGCCTTCTTCGCACCGTCATGCTTGTTCGCTTCTCCCTCTCCGGCGCGGCCCTGCTGCTATGCGCCGACGCCTTCGTCATCCCCGCTGTTCTGGACAGCCAGAAGCCGCTGGCCGGCAACGCCCTGTCCGACCTCGCCGCCAAAGTCCATGCTCTTTCCGACCAACTCGCCCTCCTACCCACCACCAAGTCGTCCCTGGATACATGGCTGGACAAGGAGGAGGACATCGCCGTGGATCGGTTGCTGGCCAACATTGCGCCGAGTGGCAGGAATGCGCAACACGCTGCGCCTGGCACCGTTCTTGCCAGTCCATCCAAGGAGCACCCCAACTACTACTACCAATGTGAGTTCCTCGCGCGCGCTTTGCTGTTGCCGCCGCTGACCAGGTGCGCTCCTAGGGGTTCGTGATGCCGGTATAACCATGGCCACCGTCGTGGATCTGTACCTCGCCGATCCCTCCTCCGAGCTCAGCAGAACCGTCCTGCTGCCCACGCTCGAATCCTATGCTTCCATCTCCCAGAAGATCCAACAGACTCCCAACCCTTCGGGCGACTTCTCCTTCCCCGACCTTAACGGGCTCGGCGAGCCGAAGTTCGAGGCTGATGGCTCCGCCTTCACCTCCAACTGGGGCCGCCCGCAGCGCGACGGCCCCGCTCTGAGGTCGATCGCGCTCATGAAGTTCATGCGCGCATACAACGAGAGCAACCCTGGCCTGTGGGAATCCAGGACCACGTCGACCAACGACTGGTTCGCCAAGCTGTACAGCCCGGACCTGCCCGCGCGCAGCATCATCAAGGCCGACCTGGAATACGTCGCGCGCCACTGGCCCGAGTCGGGCTTCGACGTGTGGGAGGAGGTCCAGGGCCGGCACTTCTTCACCGCCATGGCACAGCTGCGCGCACTGCGCGAGGGTGCCGAGCTGGCCGCGCTCTTCAACGACGCCGGCGCTGCCGCCTACTACCGCGACCAGGCGGCGAAGCTGGAAGCCATGATCGCATCCGACTTCTGGGACAAGCGGGGCGGCTACCTGCGCGCCACGCGCGGCGGCGACGCCGAGTTCCAGCGCTCCGGCATGGACTGCAGCGTCCTGCTCGGCAGCATCCACGGCAACACCCTCGAGCCCGCGTCGCCCGATGCGCCGCTCTTCCCGCCCCACGACGACAAGGTGCTCGTCTCGCTCATGAAGCTTGTGCAGGACCAGCGCGACCGCTTCCCCATCAACGCCCAGCCCGAGAGCCCCGAGGCCGGCGACGACTTCTCTTTCGCTGAAAGCGACCCATTGCGCCCCGCGGGCGTCGGCCGCTACCCCGAGGACGCCTACGACGGCTACGCCTCCCCCCACCCTGGCGCCGGCAACCCGTGGTTCCTGTGCACCGCCAGCGTGGCCGAGATCCTGTTCCGCACCAGCGCGCACGTCAACGCGACGGGCGTCGTCACCGTCTCGGAGAGCGGCTGGGACTTCTGGCGTGGCCTCGTTTGCCAGTCATCGTCGTCGTCGGACAAGGACTGCGCCCTCTCATGGGAGCGCAAGCGCTACACGGCGGGCGACGGCACCGGTGTCGTCGAGAAGGCGCAGCTGCGCTTGAAGGCCATCGGCGATGGGTTCTTGGCCGTCATCAAGAGGCACGCGAAGGGCGATGGTGCGCTGAGCGAGCAGTTCGATCGGTGGACCGGGTTTGAGCGCGGAGCCGAGGATTTGACGTGGAGCTACGGCGCATTTTTGCAGGCGGTGTGGGCGAGGGAGAGGTTGTGAGAGGTGAGTGAGGCTGTCATGAGGAACGTAGGTGGAGAGGCTGTGCGCGGCCTGGGTAAGCGAGAGGAACTTTGAGCGTCGCGGGTGGATTGGGGAAATTGTTGCTTTAGCGAAAGAGCGGTGTTCTTTTTTCCGTTGAGATGGAACAGAGTGGGAGGGGAGACCGGAACGATAAGATGAAATTGATGAGGGGAGAGAGAGAGAGAGAAGAAGAAGAAGAAGGAGGAGGAGGAGAAGAAGAAGAAGAGCGAGAACGAAGACTGAAAGAAACGCCTGGGAAAGGAGAACAGGCGAGACGAAGAAGATGACTGGGCGGCTAAAGACTCCCTTTTTGATTCGGTCCCGCGCGAGCGGTTGATGGACTTGTTATTACTATAGGTATCTTTTTGTAGTGCGTTTCCTTCACGTTGTTCCCCCCCAGGCGAGGCTTGGGCTTTGGGTTTTTGTTGGGAACCGGATGGGTTTGGATGGGGAGCCTTTCCCTGTCCCTTTTTTTTCTCCCTCTGTATTTCCTTTTACCTTTTAAATAGATCCCTCTTCTTCCGTAGTTATACACGACCGGTCATGCCACTGCTTTTATCTTTCTCCTAAACCTTATTCTTGAGTGTCGGTCCGCTTGTGACAGTGACGTTGATGGTGAATGGGCGCAGAGCGGAGGAGTGGGTTTTCGGGCCTTTGCTTATCGTGCGCGCAAGCAAGCGGGTAGGTATCTTGGTGTGTGTGTGTATGCATATATATGTGTATGTAGGTGCACTCGTGATGCGCTTGGAATCCCTGCGCTTTTCTTGTTTTCCAGTGAGATGGGAGGGGGTGGGGGGGATAAATCCTTGTCTGCATTTGCTGCGCAGGAGCAGGAGGATGAGGGGATGCGGGTCGACGTTCGTTCCTGTCACCGTCTCACTCGACTGGAGCTTTTTTGCATCAGCCCGGGACAACGGAACAAGAAAAGACAGGGCGCCTTGTGCTTCAAAACAAAATGGGACTCATGCGATTTGCCTCTCGGCGAGCAGCGGACGCGCGCGTAGTTGAGAGTGTGCCAACGGGCCCATCGCCACTTGAGGCGTGCGCGGATAGAAATACGAGATACACAGGACCAGGGGGAGAGAGTGCAGACGCTGGATACAGAAAGGTTGTACTTCGGACAGGATGCGACAGATAATGGTGTGCGAAGGGTGGAATTGATTGGATGCAGGGTTGCGGGGAAGGCGCGGCTGTGCGGACGGGAGTGCGTAAGCGGGCGCGCCGGCGACGATAGCGGCGGCGATGGTGGTGTGGTTGCGACGGCGTTCCTTGGGGGGCGGAGAAGTGTGCGGGTCTGGCATGTGATAGCGGCGGGCTGTCCTGCAACGTCTGGTCAGTGGTATCGAGTTTGGTGATGGCTAGTCCTCCACGGGTTGCGCAGACGCTGCGTGTTAGCATGGCGACGTGAGACTCGATACGGTTTCGTTCCCTCAGTGGCCACTCTAGTACTGTGTTACCTTTCGATGCTTGTCAGCGTTTCGGGGTTCACTTGAAACTTTGAAAGTCCACCATGCAACAAGGTTTGCGGGGTGCTGAGGGAAGTGTCGTCACTCCATCTGCATTTTTGACGAGTGATCAAGACGTTCTCAGCATGGTATGTATGTACATACGTTCCCAATCCGATTAAGCAGCGAGTGTTCGCCGATCCAAATAAACAGCCGCTCTGCCATGACCCAGCGAACTGTGCTCTACTGTTACTTGCCTGCTGGGCTTTGTCCTATCGAGTGAACTGAAACTACGTCATCTCCCTGACCAAGCCCTATAGCGGGAGATCAAGACCACGGGAGATGACTAGATACCTCCCCGACGGTAGCAGGAACTTTAAGACTTTGGAGCGCCCGAGCTCTATCGAAACTCCAGCATGATACTAAGCATCTCTCTTGGAGGCTTAATAGAGCATACAGGAAAGCGAGGCCTGCTGCCAGTATTTCGCTTGCGGTGAAATCCTTATGTGCAATAATTCTCGTCAACTACGGCTCCATTGCCCTCGTACACACTTGTCGCCATGCCGAAGTTTTACCTCGGCCGAAAGTAGCAAGATAATTCTTTGGAAACCGAATGGCCGGCGCCCCAAAAGAAATACGGAGAATCAAAATCATGCCGAAGTGTCATTAATCAGGCATTTTTGCTGACTGTAGATCCCCACCTTCCTCAGCCCGAAGTCCGATACGTCCGACAGCCTCAACTGCCTATTTAAAGATGACCAAGCTCGTGTTATCCAGTGCTTTCACATTCAGCCTCCAATCCTGCCAAGAGCAGACAGATAGCAGCAAAATATGTCGTTGAACAAAGCTTCCTGGATTACAGAGGCGAAGGCGAAGCCACTCAAGGTGGATGAGGCTGAGATGTGGAAGCCAGGACCTGGTGAAATCGTCATCAAGAACGCCGCCATTGCTATTGTGAGTAGCTAGCCGTTGCCAGTCCTGTCAAACAGACCCAATGTTGATAGTGAAGCCTTCAGAACCCGGTCGACTGGAAAATCCAGTAAGTATCACCACCAGCTTACCGCGATCAAACTCCAGGAAAGTCTCCGGTGCACAAAACCAACTAATCCCCCCACCCACACAGAGACTCGGGCCTTCTTCCGGTTGACTACCCAAACATTCTGGGTGAAGACATCGCCGGCACCGTCGCCGCCGTCGGCCCCGGCGTGACGCGCTTCCGCCCCGGCCAGCGCGCCATGGCCTACACGCACGGCATCGCGACCAAGCAGCCCGCCAACGGCGGCTTCCAGCTCTACTCGCTCGTGCCCGACGCCCTGGCCGCCCCGGTTCCGGACTCCCTCTCCTTCGCGCACGCCTCCGTCCTGCCCCTCGCCCTCTCGACCGCCGCCGCGGGCCTGTTCGAGGCATCGAATCTCGGCCTGCCCCTGCCCCCTGCTGACGGCTCCGTCGCCGCAGAGAAGAGGGGCACGCTGTTGGTCTGGGGCGCCGCCTCCGCGGTCGGCATGGCGGCCGTGCAGCTGGCGCGCGCGGCGGGATTTCGCGTCGTGGCGACGGCGTCGGAGCGGAATCATGCGGTGGTGCGGTCGTTGGGGGCGGAGGTGGTGCTGGATTACAGGGCGGCAAATGCCGTGCGGGATGTCGTTGGTGCGGTGAAGGGCAGTGATGGCGAGTTCGTGGGCGTATTCGATGCCATATCGAGCGCGGCGTCGATCGAGCTGCTGGGCGAGGTGTTGGAGGCGTTTGGCGAGACGAAGGTGGTGATGGTGCTGTTTCCGCCGGAGAGCTTGCCACGGTGTTATAAGGCTGTGCATGGTGAGTAACTTTCATTTTGTTTTATTCGGTATGTGTGTGGAGGGGATCGTACTGATTGTTTTGTTTTGGGATAGCCTTTTCGTTTAGTATCGTCAGTCCGCCGAACGAGCATGTTGCTGATGGCATTTGGCGAAAATGGGTGCCGGAGGCGCTCGCGAAGGGGACGCTACAGGCGAAGCCAGATCCACTGGTTGTTGGGTCGGGACTGGAAAGCATCCAGAGTGCCATGGAGAAACAGAAGGCAGGGGTGTCGGCTCAGAAGATCGTGGTCACGCTTTAGACACTGGCATGACGGTCAAAACCTCATTCGGATAAATAGGCATCTCAACAGTATTTTGTACAGGTGGGGCAAACTTGCATCAGAGACGGAGGAATAGATAGCTGAAGTAATCCCCTAACGATGTTCTTGTAAATCAATGGAACTGTCCAATTCTGGGGCCAAAATAATCGCCATCTGCAACGGTAAACTTCCTACACGCCTTACCCTCACAGCCTTGAAACGACACGCTGTTCCCCCACCAGTTCAGCTGGACTGACGACCACTGGAGCGCGAAGAAGATGACTATGGCTGCGATGGCGATGGCCGCGGAGAAAGCTGCCGAAACAACATAATTATACTACACGACAGGATTAGTTAAGTTTCATGGGGGAACAAATTAGTTTGGGGAAATACCTTTGCCCAGAATGCGGTGTACCTCGTCTTGAGGTAGATGTGCGATAGCCAGGCAACGGGCACCGTCGGCCATAAGTAGCTGACATTGTACTGCATTTGTGGAACCAGTCAGATTGAAAGAGGCTCAGGAGAAGGAAGAATGCGATGGGAACTGACCGGAGCCCACTGAATGGGCCCGTTGAAAATGCAGACCGGATGCACGAAGCGGAGCCAGCGTGCCTGGGGCCACTTCTTCTTGGCGTAAAAGGCGATGATTGGCAGGAAGAATCCGAGCGGGAAGCCGATGAGCAACCAGGTATATTGCCCGCCCGCGCCAAAAACTTTGATAGGGCCAATCGTGCCCCAGAGGACGGCAGCTGCGTTTGGTCATTGAATGATCAGTGCCCTGCGTCTTTTCTCTTGCAAGTGAGAAGACTGCGAAGACTCACCTGTCTGGAAAGTAGTGATGCCTGGGCAGGTGAAGTGGTTGGCTTGGTAGGACTCGCAGACGTCCGGAATATGTCTCATCTGGAAGTTCATGACGCCTGTGCAAATGAAGCTTGAGACAAGAGTCCCAACGATCTGAGCAATGAAAGTGTGTCTGGGAGGCACTTTGACGTAGTGCGCCATCTTCAGGTCGTTACAGAAACGTAGAGCGTGGGCACAGGTCACGTATCTGGGATGCAGTGAGCATTCAACCTGTCACAAAGGGGCTGGCAATAGATGGGACCGACCCAAACGATTTAAAGAAATTCATGGCGAGAGCATTGCCCGCAACCCACGCTCCACCCTGAAGTCATGTTAGCATCCGATAATCTCACCAGGGCTGCGGAACCTTACGATAAATTCGGCGATAACATTGAGAGTTACTTCTAGACCAGTGATGGCGTAGATGAGCCCGACAGGAACGACAAAGATGAGGCAAAGGGCTAGACCGTAGAAGACGACGGCGGGGGTTGTATTAGTCTCCCAGCCGGCTACGCCTCCAATGGAGCAGCCGATGGCGGCGAGGAGAACAGTCAGGTACCACCACTCAGACACTTCTGGATACGCTGACATGAGTCTGTTATGGACATCCTGGTACTCAGTCCTTTTTCCACGCTTGAATACGTTCTTCAGGCCCAGGCCGATTTCATGACGGTGGTAGAGCCAGGCGTAAGAGACTGTGGCAGCGTAGATGGCGAAGAAAGAGAGGTATACCATCAGGTTTGATGCCGTGAGATAAGCGGGCGAGTAGTTCTCGTACCTCTCGGAATCGAACATTCCCCGGTCGTTCACTGCGAGACTGATGTTGTATTCCTTCCCCTTGTTGTCGAAGATACGGTTGGAATTGATGGGCAGATAGCCTGTGTTGTAGATGTTGGTGTACCACATGCCGAGGATGACGGGGACGGTGGCAAGCATGCCAACGAACTGGTTGGCCCAGTAGAAGAAAGGAAGCACTAAAGGTGAATTTCCTTCAATGAAGAGCAGGATATTCCAGTCAAA
This sequence comes from Macrophomina pseudophaseolina, assembly GCA_022204955.1. Taxonomy (NCBI): domain Eukaryota; kingdom Fungi; phylum Ascomycota; class Dothideomycetes; order Botryosphaeriales; family Botryosphaeriaceae; genus Macrophomina; species Macrophomina pseudophaseolina. The sequence continues at coordinate 120,361 of JAJJID010000048.1, forward strand.
GGTTGGAAGCGGATTGATGCCCAGGCCGTTCACCATCCCGGTGATGGCATTGAGGTTTAGGTTGTCGGGGGCAATCCAGGACATCCAGTTGAAGTAGCTCAAGGCTTGGAAGATATAGTTGGGGAACCAGAAATAGCAGAACATGCCTGCGAAACAGAGCATAAAACAGCGTAGACGTGATACAGTAAACATGCGCTTGAACGGTCCGAGGACGGAGTTGTTCCTGTCTGTAATGCCCAGTCAACTGGCTGTTTCCTTGGCACTGGGGGAAGCATACCTTGGTGGAAGGAGGCGTTCAATGCAATTGTTACAAGAGACGTTGGCCAGACACAATGTGTGGGATACACCAGGAAGTGCCGACAGAGTCCCGCAACCCCGTACCCAATGAAGTTTGTGCCCAGGGCAATCAGGATCTGATACGCAAAGCTTCCAGCGTAGCTCTGGTTGAAAAACTTGGGAAGGTAAGAACTCCAAACTGCAAGTAGTCAGCGGGTGTGCTTTTGAGTGTCACGAGTGCTTACTGATATAGTTAGTGTAGGGAATGTTGAACCCAACATTGGCCATGATGGTGATGAGCATGTGTTCCTTCTTGGAAAAGACGCCCGGGTTCAGGCTGATCTCATTTCCAAGAAAGCTGAACCGCCAGTCAGGCACACATCGTTCCCAAGCTTTGCCCAGGGGACTGCATATCCCTTTGTTAGTAAGTATTTTACGCCACGGCTTTGGCGGATACTTGCAAGGCCAAAAGCTGGGCCACATTGGCCTCGACGTTGATCATTGGCTGTCTGATTGAAAACAGTTGGTTGACAAAACTGCCACCGATGACGAAGAATATGCCGATGGTCCAGGAGCGAATAGTCGACTAACTGAATTAGAGAAGACTTGATCGAAGTGGGGGGGTTCCATTACGCTAGGAGTGGATGGGTCATCCGTATTTTCGACTACAGCGCGAACTTCGGCATAAGGGCTGGCCATAATCAGCAATTTGAACATTGGCCCTCCGTACACCTCTTGGGTCACACCTGTTGTTGTGGATCAATGCGGCCTCTATTTTCATCTCGTGGATCAATTTCTGGTGCTGATGTGGATTCGCGAAGATGTCCTCGTTGTTCAAGAACTCCTCCATCTTCTCCAGCACGGCGACGGGGAAGTTCTGGTCGTTTTCATGGATTTTCACGACCGACTGGAAGATCTGCTCCCAGTCAGCGGATGCGCCCGGCGGCAACAACAATTGCTGATGCGTACTTTGCGAACATCTTCCAAACTGAGTGTTGTGGCGTATTCTTCGGCAATCGCAAGATCATCGCCGGTGATATTCAAGTCATTTTCGACCTGATGCTCGTCGAGCTCGCTGGCCGTGGCGGTCTACTTGAAATTTCAGCGCAGGCTCGGCGCGGGGAGTGAGGCTTGGCTTCTATACCGTGGCACCCTTTTCCTCGGCCTTCTCATAAGCGGGGATACCTCCGGAGCTTCCAGTGTCGCTCCATCTCTCGTGGGCGGCCTCCATGAAGAGGTATTGGTCGTCTCGCGACGGAATTGCGGTGTCTCAAGAGGGTAAGAAGTCCTTTCTGAAAGAGGACACCGAAGCCGCGGGCGAGCTGGCGGCGTCCGGGTAGGGCAATGGTACTTAAACTCAGCCGCCAAGGCTTCTATCGCAGGACCCATGCAGCATCACTAGCCAAGACAAAGTCAAGAATTGCTATCTCTGGGCAACAGGTTGCAAGAGCGCGCGAAACATGGAAGCTTCACACCACATGTGGCAGGTAGTATTTACCAGGTGGCTGTGGCGGACGCGTAGATGATACGCGGCGTGCTTGGGCTGCAATATTGCAGCGATATGGCGCGATGGATGATTTTGGAGAGGCAACTGCGTGAGGTTTAGCCGGGCCTCACGCATCATACTGCAAGTGCACTACTGCCTTGCCAACTGGGAACAGGGCAAGGAGGCTCGTTTAATGGAAGAAGTGTGTTTGAAAAACAAGACTCCGAGTATGGCGTTGCTTGTCCGTAAATTAAAAGCTAGATTAGAGTTTCCCTTCCCACCTCTTCCGGTTGGCAAACATTCTACGAGGGGATTAGTTATCAGGCCAAGTACCCCCACTCTTCGCGGCTGGCGATTCCGATATCCTGGGAAACTAGCGGATGCCCCCGCTGGCAATGCGTTATCGTGAGTTTAAGAGGCAGACAATCGGTATATCAACGCCGCCTCTCTGTACTTGGCAACGATACCAGCAGGTGGTCTAGCCTGCCATGGCAGCACCTGTCGCACGTGCTCTGCACCCGGGCTGCCCACTGTTTTCAAACAAATCGTCCTCAGGGAGCCGCTCGCTGCGGTATCTGCGCCATTTTCAGCATGGAGAGATGGCAATCTACCTACGCACGCAGAAAATGTCCGCTGTGTTGGTCTTGCGCCGAGGAGTAATGACGGAGCACGGATTGCCCAGAACGAGCGACGTGCAGATCCCCGCCAAGCAATGTCGAAGGTGGGGGACCCAAGGAAAGAGCATGCGAGGGTGCAACGTGCCGAAAGGCCTGCTATTCTTCAACGCGAATCCCAACTTTGGATGGCGTTACAATTGGATCGCCTACTCATAAGTCGTGTGAGCTACAAATGACGGCAAGGCAATGCGCCCTGAGACGGAGGGGCGGCGTAGCATCATCTAGGCCTGGTGCGTATGGAGCTGAAGCCGCCCTCCGGACGCGAATGTTCAGCGAACTTCCTGATATGTACGTCCGGACAGCTGCTTCAACTCCCCATGCAGGCAGTCCGACTATTACAGGACTCCAGAGGCTCCATTAGTGCCTCGTCGGTTCGCGGACGTCAAGTGAGTCTACAACTCAGTGCAAGACTGTTCCATGATTGACTTGAGTCAGCATCTGATCGTTTATTGGACTCAGATCAGGGGCAAAACTTCAACTCGCGCAAAAGAATCGACTTGAAGATACAGTTGACTTATGCGGGATCAACAAAGGAAATAGTTCACTTAAGTCAGTCACTCGGCCTTGGTCCTGAACAGTAAAGTCTTTGAGATTCCTTCCTCCTCTGCAATCACCTTGTAATCCTGCTTCCACTTCGATCACGACTTTTCCATCACTTTCTTTCGCAAAGTCTCCTACCTTAGGAAAAAAAAACAATAGCCTCACCTTCATTACAAATGCCTCTTTGGAACCTGAACAACGCCAAGCACGGCAACGGCCACCTGCAACGAGTTAACAGTTCGCATAATGACATATCCAACGTCGGGCTCCGTGGACTCGATAGACGGACCCGAAGCCATGTCCAACGAAGACAACGAGAACTTACCGTTATCATCAACCAGCCTTGGTGGTGCATGGCCTGATCCAACTCGTTCGGCATCAACGCCTTTTATGGAAAGCTTCTTAATCGAGAGCCCTCTTGCACTAACGACCATACCGCCTGAACACCTACCTCCGTACGGGTTTGACGACCTAACGCCACTCCCTTATGATGCAGATAATCAGTACGGCCAAAATTTACCCACAACGAACCCCAACGACCAGTATCAGGTTACGACGACTCAGTACACACCTATTCCGAACAGCGCCGGGGAGCAGCTCGAGGAGCTGGGCTATGGTGTCCCAGATCCCACACCCATCAGCTACAGCACAACCCAGGACCCGCCAACCACCTTCCGAAAGGATCCCATCGCTTTCCAAGCGCCGTACGGCCCTCCGATGGCCGCAGCACCCGGCGCGCAAGACCCACGACCCCACCCTGCCCCGTCCATCCCACCACCGCCCACCCATCAACCACAACCGTCTCCACACCCACACTCCCCCTCACGCCCACCACCACCACCACCACCCTGCAGCACCTCCAACCTCTACCCCCCTTACCGGTCCCTCACCCCCAGCTCCACCTTCCGCACCGCCGCGGCTGCAAAATCCTTCCGCCAGACGCACGCCCGCACGCGCGCCGGCCCGGCCCCGGACCCCACGCTTGCCTCGGTGCTCGCGGACCAACACGCGTGGATCGAGCGCCTGTACGCCGCCTTCGTCGACACGTCGCGCGTGCGCGACAACGCGGCGACGCCGGCCTACCGGCGCTTCGTGTCGGGCCAGCGCCCGGCACACTACCCCGCGCGGCGCATCGTGGCCATGTGCTGGAAGATCCTGGGAGTGGTGGTGGAGGGGTGCGAGCGCGGGTTCGTGGCGGATGCGGTGGGCGCGGAGCTGGCGCGGCGGATTAGGACGGTGGATGCTGCTGCTGCCGCGACGGCGACGGCGGCGGCGGCGGCGGCGAGTGGTGGGTGGGGGGAGGGTGAAGGCAGTGAAGAGTGGGTGGGGCCGGCGACGGAATTGTCGTGCGTGGAGAGGTTGGAGGTCGTGTGTCGTGCGCTGAGGGAGGAGAAGACGATTTGTGTGGATGTGCTGGAGAAGGGCAAGAGGGAGGTGTGGGGGTTCGTGTATGCGCCGGGGCCGTATATGGTGATGAAGAGGGACTATCGGAGGCAGAACAATGGGAGGAGGAGCAAGTCGAAGAAGAGGAGGAAGGGGGAGGGTAAGGGAGGGGATGGGGAAGAGGAGGATGATGGCAGTGCGCAGAGGTCATTGAAGAGGCAGAGAAGGGAGGAGCAGAAAAGGTGTGGAGGCCCCGCCAATCCTTCTGGAAGAGTTCGAAACGCGGTAGAACAAAACAGGTCGACCAGGTGTCAGCAGCAGCAGCAGCAGCAGCAGCAGCAGCATCGCGGGAACGGGTCGCCTGACCAGACGGGAGCAACGCGCGGCCCGCCACCGTCGACCGAACACGAGGGGCACTACGTTCGAACTTCCAGTGCGCTCGGCCAAACATGCGGCACGAAGCGCAAACGCAGTAGTCAGCTGTCGCAGCGTACCGGGGGGCGCGTACAGCTGCCCCAAGCCAACAACGATAGACTCGGGGCCCGCGCTTCAAAGTTCAGGCGTACCAACGACGCAGTTGTAGAAGGCTTCACTTTAGCTCAGCCAAGCGCCTGGGCGAGCCAGAACGACGTAGCTAATGGAGCTAATGTCGCACTCCAACCTGCGAGCTTTGACGCGCGCCAATACGGCCCGTCGTCGCCACATCCGCCGCCAGTGTCGCGCCACCACCTCGCAACTGCCTTCCGGAGCTGCAGTTGCGCACGCACGGGACTGGGGAATGGGGCTACTTCCGGAAATGAGGGGAGCAACTTCCTTAGCGGCGTATATCTTCACGGATGTACGAGTACGAACACGGCGAACGCCTCTGGCCCATTCTGTGGTATTGGTGCGTCCGGTTGCGGGCTGGCGGCACCCCCTGGCTTTGAGCTGCAGCAGGAAGGCTGGCCTGGAATGGAGGGCGCAGTGATGGAGAATCAAAGCCGGAGCTGCAGTAGCACAGGCCCCGTGGGGTTGATGGGATCCCCTACGGATGCTGCAAGCGACCAGCAGGCGTACAGCCAGGCCGCGCCATACACCACTTGCTCGCACCCGAACTCAGTGGGAGTTCGCGACACCGGCTTCGAATCTGCCGGTACTGTTTTTGCCGGCGAAAGAGAGAAGTGGCTTTGATGGCAATCCTCCCTGTTCCAGTGCGGCAGTTCGTCGGGATGGGGGCGACGCTAGGTGCGAAACTTACTCCAATTCAGCCTGGCTGGCCCAACAAGGCGAGTTCGGCATCGGCACCAGTGGACGCGGAGATCCAATTTCCGGATTTGGAACGGGGGCTGCTGAGCGCCGTGACGAGTTCGGCCTGTCTGAGGACGGAGCTGCTTCCGTGATGGCCATGGATATGATGCAGTCGGAGAAATGTCGACAAGCTTTGGGCCCCCAATGAGTGTACGGAAAGTATAGGACTGCAGGCATGAGTATGGAGAAAGGACAGACGGGAGATGCTCACGGCAAGCGGCTCTATCGCGCGTAACGCGACGCTTTCCACTCGAATACAGGTTTTGGTAGCGAGCGCTTCTTTTTAACATCTCGCTGGGTGCGCACAAATTATCATGCTGATCTTCAATACATCAGTACGTAGCCGGCCGTTCCATCGTAGTTGCTCATTTTGCTGATGGCGGATTTACCTGTTTCTCCTCGTAACCCGCAACGCGTGGGTGATGAGGCAATCAGGAGGAACGGTAGGATCCAGTCCGAGGTACGGAAGATTAAAGTAGGGCTGCCGCCACGGATCAGCGCTTACCGCAGCTGGATATTCTTGAGGAGCCTTCTCCCGCTGTTCCTCCGCACTGCACCTTCAGAAGCCAAGGATTCTTCGGCTGCGGCGTGTTGGTTTCTTTCCTCTACCCCACCTGTGGGACCTCTTTCCCCCAAAAATGGGGACGGAGCGCTGCGCTACCCCATAACATGCGGGCGCTCTGGCTGCCGCGGTAAAGGAGCTGATGAAGCGGGCTAAAAGGAACGGAAATACAGAGTAGAATATGGACCGGCATTTCAGACGGTGTCAGTGCCGGCGGGGTACTTTTTAGGGGAATGTCCCGCAGCGGCCTGGAGAGCCACCGCCACAGCCAGCCCATTAGCGCGGAACCCCTCAGACGGAAGCGGGAGGGGAATGGCAGCCACAAGAGCCACCTTGGGGTGCGTGGCGGCCCTTTACATTTTCTTATAGCCGTGTTCTGCGGGGCGGTGCGTGGGCGCCGCGGCTCTCCGAAGCTGGGGCTGAGGTTTTAGCGTGCGGAACTTTGCGGAAGGCTCCTTGAGGAGCATCTTCTTGCGTTTTGGCTTCTTCAACTCTTCAGCTACTGGAAGATCCCGGGTGGCACCGACGAAGGATGGGCGTCCAGCTGGGTAATGGGAAGGAAGGTTGGTTGTGCGGGTCTTTTTTCCACGCGGCTGCGCGATGGATGCTTGTCAGAATGATGCTCTCCCGTATGCTTTGTTAACTATCATGTCTGAGCAAAAGGTGGAAGGGTCCGTTCAGGAGGAAGTGTTGATCGAAAAGGATCGGCCGGCGATACCGGGCGCAGCATTCCGGATCAGCCACCGCGGCACATCTGCCGAGGCCTGGGAGGATAGGTTTGGGGAGACCCTGCTTCGTGATCCTCGTTTTGCCAGTGTGTGCTGGCATTTGGGACGGGAAAGGTCCAGCGATCCTTGTCTCATCAGATTACTGTCCGTCCAGGGGTCAACGTCACCTTGCTTTCGGAGGTACATCAATTGGCCGAATCATAATACCGCTGCGTAAAAGTAAGATGAGTTGGTCCCGATGCGAGAGATCTGGCTTTAAGATGAGACTGGAATTGTTCTTGTTTCGATTGTTCTCCTGCGTTACGTTTGGGTATCTTCTAAATTAAGGCCCAGTCAAACCCCCGTCCATGCAAGAATAATATGACGTTTCCCATGCCGCCCCCGCCCGCGCCGTTCATGTGCCTTTGGGTTGTTATTCCGCTTCAACTGGAAACAATAAAAAAAAAGTCCGAGCTCCGTGCTTTGCAGAAAGTGATGAAGAAAATTGAATGTTGTGCATAATCAAAGGAAATAATAGGGAAATCAAACATGTTTCTCGTGAAGACAAATGGCAGGGTGGGGCTCATTTGCGTTTTTTTTTCTTTTTTTGGTGCGTTATGAATGTGGGAAGAATTTCCGTTCGCTCTCGCTGATACTGTGCACGTCGTCGGGGTATAATGCCTGCTTGTCTGAGCTCGAATCCTCCCTTTGAGAGACCACAGTTGTGACTTTGATGCCGTCATCCTGTTGGCTGCTTCCTGCGTCCGATCCGACGAAGCTGGCCGTCCCCTTCTCGATGGTAGTGGTGCAGTGACCCTCTTGTCTTCTCCGATCGCCACGTTCCAGGCCGTCGAGAGGAATGAGGGTACCGTGCTGACGTGTGTTGCGAGATTTCCATCCCCCGCTGGTGCCGTACTTGTTGGCGACGGAGCGAGAGGCCTGGTCGGTGGACAGGAGGTGGGGGAACAGGCGTTTGATCAAAGCCTTGAACGTTGGAAGCGATGCGCACATAATGGCGACGTTGATCTCGACGTTGGACCAGACAGCGGCGCCGACGTTATCGTAAGATTGGTCTGTACTGTCTGCTACTTGGTGCAAGGCCTTGAGGCGGAGTATGGAGGTAACACAGCCGCTGTGGGACAGTCAGTGCCTGAAAATTGGTGACATTGGGGACGGCAGCTTACAATGCTCCCAGGGCAAAGATAGCCATCAGAGCAAACTTCTGCTTTGTCGGAATATTGAGACCCTTGATAACGGGCATGGGAAGGGAAATGATGAGGACGTCCGAGAAAATGTTTAAAGCGGCGTGCGAGAACCATAGCGCTTTGAAGTTGACACAATGGCCAGCACTTGTGCGAATCCAGAAAAGACTAACAGGTGTACAACTGAAAACACTGAGGAGAACTGCTTCCAAAGTGTAAAGGACAGTGAAGGCCAGCGTTCCCAACGTCGCATAGCGCATGGCCTGGGTGGTTGCAAAGATCCGCAGATATTGCATGACGATGGAGACCTTGGTTAAACCTAGGCCAATGTTGTAGAAAATGATGCTCAGCCAGAACCACTGTGTAAACGTCAGCGACACGTTCCCTGCCGGCGAGATTGGAAAGCAACATACAAAGAAGAGTTTTTCAATACACGCCTCGTCAAGTTCATCCATGTGTTTGCCGAGCCCATACTTGACCTCTGAGACACAGTCAGCATTTTGGATCAACAGTAGCTCGAAATGATACTCACGCTGTGCGATACACACGGTCATCATGGAGATGCCAGCCTGTACAAGTCAGTTGGAGGCGGCAGAGATGACGGGAAAATAATACATACACAAGCAATGGTGATAATCCAATCATCCCAGCCAGAAGCCCGCACGAGGGACACGCGAATCCACAGTCGGGTGAGAACTATGGCAGCAGCAATACAGGTGACAGTCACAGTAGTGGCCAACGCACTCGGGCCTCTGTTGTCGGCCATGGTGGGAGGTCAGGCTCACACGGGCCTGGAAGCTGCGCGGAGGCGATTGCAAGGTTGCGTGGAAAGAGTCAGTCGGGAAGACCCAAGGAGCAGCACGCATCGAGTATTAAAGTCAGAAATGCTCCAGACCCGGGAAGTGGCAGGAGCAAGAGGAGATGTCCGGAGCACTAGAGAGCGGTGGAATTTGGGGGAGCCCGTGCAGCGGGCCCCAGGCAGGATCCAGCTCGGCAGGGCGGGGGCTTGATGAGGCCGTAGGGCCGCCGCGGTAGAGGTGGCATGACGGGAGGCGGCGCTACTGGATGACGGCGGAGCAGGCTAGCCAAGTGGACCAGATGCGGATGATGAGGGTGCGCAACCAGGGGCGCTCAACGCCGCAGCGAGCTCCCCGCATGGCTCAGACGCCCATCGATTTGCCTAGATGATACGCGCCCCTTGCATCCGCCGCGCGCGGCTCCCAGGGCGACCCAGATCTTGCACTTTGCTCGAGCTCGGCCTCTTCGGCAGCGCCGCAGCAAGCGAACCGGCGGACAGGCCGCCATGCCGTGGATGCTTGAGCGCTGCGCAGTCCAGGAACGCCCTGGCCGATGATGCTGTTTAAACCCGGGGATGGCGACACCCTCGCCCGCCCGCGATGATAATCCACGATCGTCCATCGCGGCCTTCCCATCGACGACCGCACCCGCAGCCCTGCCCACGAAATCAGTCTCCATCGCACGGTCACGCTCCCCCAGCATCACCGGCGATCGTACCTTGCTGCTGCCCCTCTCGTCCGTAGGCAGTGTGCCTCAAATGTCGAGCGCTGCCGAACTGCGGCCGCGCCACCCACTTACAGGAAGATGTGCGCCGCGTCAGCTGGGGTTCGAGGAAGCACTGGTGCGTGCAGGGCCGAAGTGGCCATGGTTCATGACTCTGCGCATCGCCTCCTCAGCTTGCTTGGCCTCACTACGACCACACAGCCCGAGACCGCGCTGGCCAATGCTGAAATTTCCGCAGTGGGCCCTCTCGCATCCTCCCACCAAACCGGTGTCATCCCCGACGCGCGTGTGGTTGGCTGGCTCGGCACTCTCTCATAGTAGATAATAGAAGCGTCAGCATTCCATCTGCGCTCCCGCCGGCAGCCCATCTCAGCGCTGACAACAGCATGTGCAGAGTCTCTGGCGGCTTGTACACCGTGGTTCGGTAGTGCATGAAAGGCTGCCTCTCGGAACGATGCCAAGGAGCGAGTCTTCCGTGCCTGTCACTGTTCCCTCCCGCCATTACAAGCGCCGTCATGGGACAATCCTACACTGCGATCGCTAGCTCTCGGTTCTTTGCCGACAGGATCTGCTCGCTCGAGCTACTGTGGCCGGAAAGGATCGTCAGGATCAGCTCGCGCCGCTCACGGTCAACTCTCGTAAGCGTGCCTCGCCTACGCATTATGCACAGATTGTCGCTTTGCGTGCGCGCCAAGGCACAAAACTTCAAATGGCCAAGGCTTCAGGACAGCAAAGCAAGTCGGAGTAATAACTCACAAGTGGCTGCAGACGTGCTGTAAAAGAAGCTTCCAACCCTGCCCAAACAACCGTCGGGGAATCGCGTGATGGCGTTCCTCAGCGCCAGGCACGCGTTCACTTTTTTTTTTTTCCTTCGCTTTCGGAAGAGCGGTTCCCACGTGGCGGAGGGCGCATATCTGCAGGCCTACCCAATCATGCAGCATCCCTGTTCGTTGTCAAATGCGTTCCTCGAGCCGTTCGCGTAGATCGATTGGCGCTGATCCCCAGCCCAGGCCGGAGGGTCTTTTCTATCGGTAAAATCCCACTCCGCCTGTGGAAGCTTAACTGACGAATGTTTGATGTCCTAAATCTCAGGGACGAAATCCTGTCCAGGGCAGCTTATACTTTTAAAACGGTCAACTGCCCTGTAATCGCACAGTCGTTTGTCGGGCCCCGGATCGAGAATTCTTGCCAGCCTTCTTAGGCACAGAAGATGGCAACGCCCGCAACCCGTGACCGCTAACCCTTTTTCAATCCCGCTATTTCTGTGGGTGCTTACCGCGCCAATTCTGCTTGACCTTTGCCTCGTGCCGTCGAAACCGCCTCCAAGCCTTCAGGAATCCGTGGCGTGCTTCTGCCCTCGCTTCTATCCGTCCGCCCCCTATACGTTCGCAGCCCGGTCTGAATGTTTCAAGAGGTGAACGCCTGCCTGCAAGCGTCGTATGATATAATCCTCCAACAGGATAAGCGAAAGCCCCTTTAGGTCCGGGAAGGCCGAGAACAAGTCACCCTTTTGAACCATGTAACAGGAAACGTGCCAGGCGAGCGGTGCCCTGACGGTGCTGAGCCATGCTGCGCCGCGGCGCAGCATGTAAGTGTTCCTATATTGCAAGGTACTGCCGGAAGCGTCCGTAGAGGCTAAGGGCTACTCCGACCCGCTAATCTGCACTGGAGGATTCAATGAGTGCTGTCGTCCACGCCGGCGTGTATTTATAAATTATCACCCGAAATACAACGCGTCGACGTATTCGTACGTACGACCGACCTGATACGCGGGGCAGATGAGTCATTCCGAGTGTACTCTGAACTACTACCAATGAGACTGTCCAGCGCATTGCCTTGTCGTAGGAAATATGCCTTATCAACCACTTCACGGCCTCGATACCATGGGTTGATTCCGGGGCAGAAGAGTTCAAGGTGTTAGATCAAGACCTAACCATGTGTGTGCTGACATGACAACATTGTCGTGGTCCCTCCTCCGGCCATATCCGTGCTCATCTACGCTCAACGCTTCTACCCATGTTCAATGACGCACTCTTGTTTAAAGCCCTCTCATTGGCTGAAAGGCTGCAACATTCACGTATCATTACCTGTTTTAATTATAGTCGTCGTTCGAAGCAGGTGTGGTTGGCCACTGAAAGGAAGTGTTCGAGGCACTGCAACATCTTACCAACCTACCCGACGAACAAGGTCCGCGCACTAGCACAGGATCCGGCGAAGGAGCCCCCCATCCGCTGTCAAAAGGGAGATCACACATGACGACGCCACCAGTTCATCCACCTCCTTCGACTATCCAATCGGCTTCATAACACCCGAGGGAGTTCAGGGCGTCGGTCTTTAGGGAGTGATGGTGCCTCAGCCCGCCCATGCTTCCGCACCAATCCGATTGCCACAAGCCCAAGGCAAGCGCCGATTGGGGGCGGGAAAATCAAGCCACATGCCCCACAAGCCGATGTGCCCCACCGGCTCCACGAGTCAATCGCCCGCACAATCCTGCCATCTCAATCTCTTCCCCGATTGCAGATCCTCCTTTGTCCGGCATAGCACATGGCACCGCAGCAAGCCGCTGCTTGCTGTGCAGGATTGAGACGGGAGATTTTAGGAAAGAACAGCCGCCAGCCCAGCGTGCATTGTTTTCTCAGCCCGGAATCCAGGCCAAGGTTTTGGAGCGGGTGCTCAGGCCAAGGTTCTGGAGCGGGTGTTCAAGCCACCGCCGCGGCTTTTGAACCAACTGCCGGAGCCAACTCGATGGGCGTCCGTGTCCGGCGGGATGGCCAGTGAAAAGCGAGTGTCGCACGAGAGAGGCCCACAGCGGCAGGTAAAAAAAAGTACCGCGGTGAGGAAGGGACGGGGGCCAGCGGTGCGCGCAACGGTGGAATCTCCGTGTCAGTGCAACATCGACTGTGTGGTGGCGAACCAGCAAGGCTGCCTGTCCGTCTCTCCCGTCGCTCTCTGTGGAGCCTCAGGAGTCCACCATGCATCACACGTTAGTTTAGCAGCCCGCAGGCGCCGCCCCCCTGGCTGGCCTGAACATCTGCCACCGAACTCCTTGGCCAACCTGCGCTTCGACTTCTTCCTTCGCCATTTGCCGCGCTTCGCATCGCGCGGCCACTCCCGTGGCAGTACCGCAAGGGCCGTCTCATCAACCGCGCCGGCCTCGCACTGCAATTTTTCCATGTGATGAGTGCCCCGTTCTTTTCCACATCATGCCACCCGGCCTTTCTTTTTTTTTTTTTTTTCTCATACACTACCTTGCAGTTCCTCCACCAGCCCACTCTGAGGGCTCGCTTCGCACAGGGCTGTGCAATCTGAGACATCAGAGGTATGTGTTAATATTCCAGACCGTCGGAGGCTCGCCTTCTAAAAACCCACCACTGCCCCCAGCGTTCGGGAAATTCGGGGCATCATTAGACCTCGGTGTTTTTGCTGCGGTCGTGGAACCTTCTCCATCCATCGCGCCCTCAATCTAACCTTGCAAACTTGAAGGCGCAAAGACATCACAGCTGGTCCAGCTACACATACACGCTCGCTCCGCACCGGACCGCTCGCTGTATTCCGATCCGCTTTGATCTGTAACTGCCCAATCACACTTACTAGCGCTACGACTCGCTTATTCCATCAACCGCACTTGCCTCTCGCGGGAGGTTCAACGCCTCGCGCGGTTTGTAGATCTGGTCGGGCCATGCAGCTGAAATCCTTCTGTTCCTGAAGGTTTCTTCCGCGCTTCCCCTCTGCGGCTCGTAATCTTTTACCAGTTCAAAGGCCCGATGAGCGATAGCTCCCGCTCGCGTTGGTTGCCTTGCGCCGACGATCGTCCCTGGCATTCCTTGACCTGTCCGCACAACTCCAAACCCAGAGCGAAGTGCCAGGGGTTGCATACGTTTTGCTGTCCAAAGAGGTACATAGCTGAGTCATTTGCTAACTGGTTTCTCCCCGAACGATGCAAATCTTCTTTCTTTCTCCTTCCAATTCAAACTATAGTGACGACCGCGTTGCGAATGCCTGATCGTTGGTCGCGCCTGCCAATCCAGCGAACTCAGTATCGTTGGACCAGGAAATCTTTTCCGGGGCGGGGAAGCATAGCTACATCCAGTCGCATTTTTCTCATTGTAAACGAGTGATACGGCGACGAGCTGGTAGCGATAAGTGAAAAGACGAGGATCTATACTGCGTACTATCCGGTTGTAATGCGGGAATTTGACGTTATGAGGTCCATAGTCGCCAAACTGCCCCTGGACATACCTGTTGCGGCCATCAATGTTTCCATATCCGCCAAGGCCTTGGAGCCGGGCGAAATCTAGACCACGGTATTTCGCTGGTGTGAGATGCCACTGCCGCTTATTGGCAAAGGGTTGATGGCTACAATGTTTGAGCATTCCATTTGCGGTGGATCCGATAGAGACGCCCGGTGTCCAGTCGGAAGGGCTAGTATCCCCTACCAAACCGTAGTTTTGCAATCTGGGCGGCATGGGGGTCACGTTTACTAGTTCATCAGCAACTTTCTGGAGTACTCAGCAGACAATGCAGCCTTTTACAACAACAAGTCAGCCTCTTTCAGGGAGAAAACAGGCTCTTTCCGAGAACTGTGCTGGAAAAGTAAAACGAGGCGCTTACTTTAACACTCGGAGTATTCCCGGAAATGGAGAGATGGTGCTCAGCTGGGCAGTGAAAATATCAAAGGTTGTGAGAAGGAATGTGGAGGAAGTCCAGTCTTTCCCGCACGGACACGTGCACTGAGTTGCCACGGGAAAAAATACTAAGTCCTGACTCGTTATGCGATAGCGAAGTCCTGATAAGCCGGCCAGTATCACTGCACCAGAAGAGTACCATGATCCTAGATCTGGTTAAGCTTGCCGAAGATTTCCTGCCGAAGCTGAAAGCGCTCGCATCGGAGCCCGGTAGCTATCTGAACGAAGTGGTAGCCTCGCTTATGACCCCTGCTATCTCCGCACAGGCCGAACAGAACGAGAAGGACTGGCGAACTGTGATCTGCGATAGTTATCACGCGGAGCCCGTTTAGAATCACAGCGAAGGGCGATCCCAAAGACCTGTTGTATGGCCTAACCGCACTGGGAGGCGAAAGTCTTGCACCAATAAAGGAGGAAGGTTGTAAAAAAAAAAAAGGGGGGGTTCAGTATTGAATGCCTTAGGGTGATTAGAAATGGACAGAAAGTCCGTTGGGTCGAAAGTGCTTGCCATCTATATCAGCTGCTCGGTAATATGTGGATAAGCCAAGCTCGTCGAGCGTTCATCGCGTGCGGGAATCATGATTGATGACACTCCAATTCGCTGACTTGGGCCATGGAGAAGTCGGACCTCACAGCCATTTGATAGCCGGGAGGAGCCAAATGAATCAATGAAACGTGTAAACCCGTGATATGCTGTGCGAGGCGCGTTAGGCGACTAAGGTCAGCTGTTCTAAGCGCATTGTATACTATCTCCATAGAGGCTATGGTAGCGCTGATTTGGCGACTGCTTTGAAATGAAGATGCGGCACGAAGGGTCCCCCAGTATAATGTATATTGTTCGCTTCCGGCCAGCATAACGCCAAGAGAATAAGTATATCACGCAGCGAGCTCGGCAGATGATTTGCATTCTTAGTGCTTGTTACCGACTCGCGACACGACTCGCAACGCCACAGGCGAGTCGTGATCAGACCATGTGTTCGTTCGTATGCACTCTGCGGCGTTTTTGTCAATCGCCCAATCGGATGAACTCCAGGATAATACCTCGTGACGCAAATAGAGCTGATGTAAGAGGAAGGTGTTCGCTTCTTGGAACCATGGCCTCGGCATGAGGCCAGGGTGCTTGGGCCATTTGCGTCTCTCCGCATTGAACTGGTTTGTAGTACCTGCAACACTAATCTGAAGGACAGACTAATCAGCTTTTTGACAACTGATGCAGAATAAGGCACGCCTCGTTCATTATGCGTCTCATTGCTCGGCCGACTAACACCGCGCAGAGTCAGCAAACCGATTCGAGCCGAAAGTTCCATAGCGGTAGGGATATCCACTGCTGCCTGCGTTTGCGTGAACGTATTTTTCCGGATATAACTGCAACCAACCAGTATCAGATTCGAAGTCCCCGCGGCTGCGTACACCACAGTGAAGCGACTCTCCATTTATTAAGTTTTCGGCTGGTTCGAACATTTCGGTGACGCGTATGGCACAGAAGGATTGCAATGGAGGACCGAACCAGGGAATATGAGGTAGATCGAAGTTGTTGGAGAATCACACTTCACGCCTCGCCATCGCTTCAAACAGCTCTTCAAATTCCCTCAAAAGCCTGCATCTTCGCCATCCTCATCTCCTATGGCCCTCCTGACATTGACGGGGGCGGCATGATGCTCAACGCCATCGGCGCGTGACGAAGCCCTCGTGATCATCTTTCTTGCCGGTCATGGCGATACACTATTCAGTAGGCCTTCAGGCTATCCTTTGCTGATGAGCCTCTCCTTTAAGCACTTGATGGTACACTAATAGGAAGATATGGGGGCGCTAGTGACTCATGTACACGAGGATAGCGTCGAACAGAACACGCAGCACAAATTATCTATTAGCTCTGGATACACTGCTTCCTGAATGCTGTCTGATGCTATGCGTTGAGAAGTCTCAACACCCACAAACCGTCTGAACTGCAATTTATTTTCCCCAAAGTCCAGACAACTACGTGCGATTAATAGCTTTCATTGATTTTGCATATGTCTCTTGCCTGGACAAAACAACAGCCTGACCCAAAAGAAACGTCGATTCTCTGATTGCATGGCCATAAGTCTGTCGCCGTTGGGAAGGTCAATTGAAATTGACAACGCTTACGTCTCAGTGCACCCATTGCACACCGCATGCAATTGAATGTTATATAGTACATCCTTCAACCAGATATCCTGCTGCAATAGCAATAGGCTTACAACCATCACTCAGCCACGTCGAAATACACCGGGCCATTCTCTTGCACCACCGCAACCCGCCCACGCCCTCGCGGACTCGGCGCCCACCTCCGCTTCCTCTCCTGAACGGTACCACTCAGCAGCTCTTCCTTTCGCCCCAACATCCAACTCCCAAAACCTTGCTGCGCGGACTTGGAGAGCTCAATCTTGTACCTCCTACCACTCTCAAAGCTCTCCAGCCCTCCAGGCTTGCTGTCGCTTTCCCTCTCCAGAACATACTCAAACCGCCACGGCTCGCCCGGCCGCACCTCCACAAACTCATCGTCGCCCGGAAAGTCTGGCCGGGGATCCCCATCGAAGCAGCCAAACTGCGCGGGGAACTCCGCCTCCTCGCCCGTCTCCGCATCCACGCACAGCACCAGCTGATCCACGCAGTTCAACTCTCGGCCGAACGGCGTGCCCTCCGTACAAACCGTAACTGGCCCATCGGCCTTCGAAGTGACATCCACAACAAACGTGAACGGCGGGTCGCCGGAGCGATGTGCCGTGCCGGGCTCGACGTCGAACACGGCGGAGAAGACGGGCGGCGAGGGGTCGGCGTAGACGGTGAAGCGCACGGTGTCGTGCTCGCGGCGGATTGGGAGGCGCTTGGCGCCGTCGGAGCCGCGGGTGCACCAGGCTTCGCCGCCGTCGGGGGAGAAGCGGAGGAGGTAGGTCCGGTCGGGTTGGAGGTGGTCTTTCCAGAACCTGTCGGTCGAGTCGATGCCGAGGCCGACGCGGGATTGGCGGTACGTGGGAGAGGGCTTTGGGGGTATCTCGATGCGGCCTACCGACGAGGGTGACGAAGGGATCTTGACAATCTCTTGTGTGTCGTGCTCGACGAGCTGGAGAAGGCCGGCCTGCAGAGCGGGGATGAGGTTGATCCTGCTGGTTTTCTCATCGAGACCGCTGCAGGCGAGCGTGACTGCGTGCTCAGGGTCGAATGTGGTGATCTCGAGGTTGTTCAGCCCCGCAAAGCTCTGGCGGTTGAGTTGTAGAATGTCGTGGCCCACGGTATTGCCCTGGCGCAGTCCAAGCGACAGGACAGGGTCGGGAGCGTCGTTGTTGGAAGCCATCCCGAATGGAAAAGAGAGGTTGGTGATGTTTTTGCTGGACTCTCACCTACAGGCCGGACAGCGATTATATATGTTGGCTCGATAGGTGGCTGCTGCCTGTGGCGAGCGGGAGGGAGTGAAGCTGGAGTGGGGGCAGAGAGTTGGCCGACGTCATCCTCGACCCCACGAACACCTGAGACTGTTGTGTAGTACGACAAGCAGCCACCAGTCGTGTCGAACAAAAGCGGAGCAAGTTGTTGTATATAGAAACATGCCGTCACTGAGGGATTCCTGCCAAGAAAAGCAAAAAAGTCGATGGTTGCACTTCGATCTTTTCGCCCTGTCCCCTCTCACCCCATCGCCCGGGAGAGCTGTCAAACGCCCTCACTAGGCTTAGGATGTGAAATATTGGCAAGGCAACCGCAAGAGAGTATCCAGAGTTGGAAAGCTGTCAAAATTTATCTTTCAAACGATCTCCGATACATCTACGTCCAGAGGTCTGCTGCAACTCCGCGTGCTTACCTTCGATTTCTGTCCTGCTAACCGAGCGCCCAAAAAGGGAAGTCGGAGCACGTAAGCAAGCATTGCTCCGCCGCGTTGGAGACACAGGGATGTTCCAGATCAGCTGTGCTGCCAAGTTCAGGCCTTCCCACCACGTTTCTTCTGATATTGCATCGTTGCCTCCCTGCTCGCAGTCCCAACGGATCCTTTGATTACTTCTACAGCCCGTGCTTTTGCGGCACAGCTTGTTTATTCTCGATACTGATATTCATCCGCCAACACTTAGACGTCATGGTTCTGTAGCTGCAAAGGCATTGGAGCTGAAGCTCAGCCAACGACCGTTGAGAGATCGGCTGCTTGCCAGGTTGATGTCTGAAGAGCCGAGCCACATTATAATTTTATCCCTTTCACCAACTCCCAGGGATCATCCTTCGAGAACCACATCCCTTAGGATGATGGCGCCCGATGTCGCCTGAATGCTCATGGAAACCAGAGAGGCTGTGAACTGCGATTGAAAATGTATAAGTAGCAAGGGTTGCTCTACAACAAAGGTACTCCATTCAAACCACAAACACTCGAGAGCACAATCAACACATATCATCAATCTCCATACGATTTTCTTTCAAATCGATCAAACATGCCCTTTCTCAAGTCTTTGCTTTTGGGAGCGCTTGCACTTTCGCAGTTCACCCAAGCCATCCCGCACCCCGTAGCGAAACAGGACCTCGAGGCCCGAAGGCTATATTCCTTGGATGACATCCCCGTCACAGGGCTCGAAAAGCGGGCACTTTTCGATGTGGATGACATCTCGGACCAGAACCAGAAGACCGCCCTCACGCAAGGCCTCAAGGATGCCGTTGCCGTCGCCCAGACAGTCCTCGACAAGATGGACACCGACAAGCACAAGGACAAGCTCGCGAAGTGGTTCGGCGATGACGAGAAGTACCCAGACCTCGTCAAGAAGGTGTTCGAGAACTTCGTCGGCGAAAACAAGGACAACGAGGGCGCCGAGGTGCTGGGGAAGGTCAAGGTGCACGACGACGACTACTACAAGATTGACGGGAAAAAGTTTTGCGACATCGTAACCGACACTGGCAAGAGGGGCACCGCATACTACAAATCGAGAGACGGAAAGCCCGGCATGCACTTCTGTCCCCGGTACTTTGACGACCGCAAGAATGCAGAGGACTACACCAAGAACAACTGCGCCTCCATCGCCGAGCATATCAACACCCAGACCATCGGACGCGCGTTCCAGGGCGCCAACGTGCTGCACGAGTTCATGCACTACCCCAGGGTTGGCAAGGACGCTATCGGCAGCCAGATCAAGGACGTCGCCTACGGCGCCTATAGTTGCTATACTCTGAAGAGCAATGAGGAGCTGCTGAAGAAGGGGAAGACGATTGAGAATGCGGACTCCTACGTCTACTATGCGATGCACATCTGGCTCACCGAGACTTGCGGGAAGGACTTCTCTTACCCCCGCAACGAGAATGATGACTAGTTATTAACGGACTTGGCTGGGCCATGTTGTTGTTGGCTCCCTTAAGGCGTTTTCTTGAGCTCGGACTTTCACAGGGCACCGTCACACTCGTTACAGGAGTTTAAACGTACACGCTCGTTTCGCGATAGTCAGAGCTCCTCATCATTAGAATATAACTTCATTGGCAAAATGCAGTGCGCCTTTACGTGATCACTTGTACGCAGCTATGATAGAGGCGCCCATTCGGCTGTCTCGTGGGAGATACTTGACGCGAAGCTGAAGTAGTAGTTCACATGCAAGTGCTTACAGGTGCGGGTTGCATGCGACGGGGCACTGCTTCAGCCCCGTACTAGAATCCAAGGCCTCGCCAAGCTTCTTGGAGCATGCTTCATTGCATGTCCATCCCTTCTGTCGATTGCTGATTATTTTAGATTTTATCGACGTTAGATGGGATCTGGGAGAGGTTGTCGGGAAATAAATACATAGGCTTAGGAAGAAGTAACAGTTAGCTACGATTATATGAGACATCCTTACGGTGTGTGTTTATAACATTGATGGCAGTGCCTCGGCATAGACGGGTAGAGGGGCGGACTTCGGGCCGTGGCCGAGGACGGTGGCGCCGCGGACTGCTGAGATCCCATCCCATACCGCTCGCTCGATGCTCCAGCTTCCCTGCCCGCATTGTCAGAAATTTCACGGCAACAATAGTCGGTAGCCTGCAGCAAATACCCATTAACCACCAGTCGGAAACGGACAGCCGGTAGCCATTGTCTGACAGCTGTTTACTAGCCATGAGCGCGGGATCTGCGACACTGGGCTGTCTACAAAGTCTAGGAGCGGCTCAATTGCAAACCACGACTACACCAGAGATAACAGTTGACCTCATTGCAGTCCGAGTGATGTACAGTACACGGGTGGTGTCAGCTGTAAAAAGAATGAATGGTTCCGTGGGCTCTCAGGAGTATTCGCCGCTGCTATTATTCAATAATGCGCCTGCACAAACTTTATAACCTCCGCTGTCCCTTCTTCGCCCGCTGCGCATGGCATCAGCGTAAATCCGTGGAACGCCTCTGCTACAATCTTCAAGGATGTCTCATTTCCCGCGACCGCCCACTTCACAGCCATAAATATAGAGTCATCGTACAATGGCTCCTCCGACCCTACTAAGAACAAAGCAGGCGGCAAATCCTTCAGATCAGCATAGAGCGGAGAGAATCTCCCCTCTTTCCGCAGCTCAGTGTCGGAGGGGAACGCCGTGTCGATGAACCGTATTGTTGATTCGCGACTAAGTAGGATGTCCCTTTGATGACTCCGTACCGATGGCGTGTACGTCAAGTCGTAAATTCCGTACTGGCATATCAGCCCGTCGAAGTGGCGTTTCACATCCACCCCTTTCTCCCGCAGCGCCAGCGCCGTCTGTACGGTCAGGTACCCGCCAGCACTCTCACCGCCCATGAATCGCAGCCGGCCCCCTAGAGCGGAGGCGCCTTCCTCGGAGAGCGCGAACAGAGCTGCATCAAGGCAGTCCTCGGCTGCTGCTGGGTACGGGTGTTCGGGTGCAAGGCGGTACTCGACAGAGACAAGGGTCAATGACAGCGAGTCAGTCAGTGTAGTGAGAAGGCTGTCACTCATCGAGTTGGACCCGAGTACGAACCCTCCTGCATAGTGAACGATGAGCAGAGCGCGCGCCATGTGACAACGCCAAAAAAAAAGGGAATGGAATATGGAAGCGGAGAGACAAAGGTGGCACTGACCGGAATGGAAATGCAGCCACACACCACGAACCTCGCCTTGCTTTGGAGCAATGCACCGAAGTTGGATATTGTGATTCCCATGCGTGGAGGGAATATTGGTGATGTTCGCAGCCGGGTTAAGCCAGATCGGAAGAGCTGACATGCCGGTAGCACGAAAGTCCGCAGCGGATGGGTAAGTGTACCAAGGCTTCTCCGCTTTTGTTGCTGCCTCAATCCGTGCGTTCTGTTCCCGGCGCAATGCCAGGTCTGAGGCGCTACATGGATTGACTGCAATCTCTAAAATGTGCTGCATCTTGGATTTGGAACGTGAACCAGGCGGGGGAGAAGACGTTCCCCAATGTAGGTGACTGCGTCAACTGGTTGCTTTTATACTCTACTCCTCGGAACACGGGCCGCGGCGGCCCGCTCGATCGGCATCCGACCCCGCCAAATACAGCCACCTTGCGGGGAAATGACACATGAGCGTAGGAAAACAGTGACAACGATACCCA
Source organism: Macrophomina pseudophaseolina (assembly GCA_022204955.1). Taxonomy (NCBI): domain Eukaryota; kingdom Fungi; phylum Ascomycota; class Dothideomycetes; order Botryosphaeriales; family Botryosphaeriaceae; genus Macrophomina; species Macrophomina pseudophaseolina. The sequence goes on from JAJJID010000048.1 coordinate 142,208, forward strand.
TCCCGAGTCCTCAAGTCTCCTAACTTCGGATGCCACAATATCCGCATCCGAGTAAGGATGTCCATTGCCGGGTTCGCGACGAGCCGATCCGACCGCGGATTCGCTGACTGTGCGACAAAGGAGGGTATATAAAATGACCTGCATTCACTGTCTAGTCTTCATGAGTTTACAACCGCATTTCAAAGTTCCTTTTGTGCGAATACTGCCTACTCGGAAGGACACCGGAATGGCTCCAATTTCACTCAGACCAACATCGTCTACGCCTGAAATTGACGCGTCCGACCAGCAGGAAGAGTCGAGGACAACTCTGTTCGATCCCACTAATCGCCACGTTAGGTTGATTGGCATTGGCACTGGTGCATCTGGTCTCACGATGGCTTACAGACTTCAGGCCGAACGTGATCACGAGCTACGAGAAGAGCTCTCGCACCGGCGGACCCGGGCTTGAGAACCGATATCCAGGGGCTGTCGTCAATGAAAGCGTAAATTCGAATGCATAGCTTATAGCCATTCTAGATGCGCATTAGTATTCACGCTACTGCCCGGACCAATTGCAATACTAAACTCTCTACCCGGTAGCTGTGCCATGCCGGCCCATTGAGAGCTGGACCACTTCAAGTTCAGCATTCAACATTCAGCCTTCGTTCCAGCAATGCAAATGCATCCTCGAGCGCGCAGCATCCCTGCCGCAGATCGACAAGGATTACGACGGCTCTCCCTACTCCCCGAATATCGGAGACAAAGAACGCGCTAACGGCTACGAACGGCACTGTGTTTACAGTTCGGCGCGGGGCATACTTATTCCTTCTCTGCCCCTCCAAACACGTCATTGCCAATCAACGCGAATCAATCACCACGGACAAGATGCTTATCCTCTCGGAAAAAGACGTTTCATCAATCCTGCGCGGCCTGAGCGCTGAGCATGCCACACAACTTCTGGACATCCTCTCCGCCGCCCTCGCCGGCTTCACAAAAGACAAAGCACAGAGCGACGCCCCGCCTCTCATACACCAGCCGCAGCGGACAGCCATCACCACCCGTCACAATGACACAACTCTCATCATGCCGGTGTCCAACACCACTGCACAGGCTGTCAAGGTCGTAACTTTGCCGCAGAAAGGTCCTGTGAAGGGCTCTGTGTCCGTCTTCGCAGCGAATGGAGAATTGAAAGGCGTGCTGAACGCAGCCGAGGTCACCGCCTTCCGGACTGCGCTGACGACCATGACGCTCCTGACGAGATGCCAAAACGTGCGAGTCGAGGAGCTGGTCGTCTTCGGCGCCGGCAAGCAGGTCGAGTGGCACATCCGCCTCGCCTTGAAGTTCCTGCCCGTCGGAGGTGCGGGCGGGGTGCGGAAGATAACCATTTTCAACCGCGGAGCTGCACGGCTCCTGGCCCTGGAGAGGGACGTGCTCAGCGAGCTGCGCAGCTGTTTCCCTGAAGTCGCGTTCCAGACCTTGGCGGAAGAAGGAAATGACGAGTACAAGCAGCAGGTGCGGAGCGCTCTGAAGGGCGTCGATGCCATCTTCTGCTGTACGCCATCGACGACCCCGCTCTTTGCCGCATCGGATCTACCTCCAGCACGCGGGAGAACGCTTTTCATGTCTCTCATCGGCTCTTACAAGCCGGAGATGCAGGAAATCGACACGGAGACGCTTCAGTCGGCCGTCCAGATATGGGTTGATGCCAGGGAGGAATGCCTGGTGGAGGCTGGAGAGCTCATTCGTGCGAAGGTGGAACCCGAGGAGTTGACGGAGGTGGGAGAGCTGTTCTCGCAAGGGCCAACCGCGAAGCTCATCTATGACGAGACTCCGCTTATCATTTTCAAGTGCGTGGGTCTGGGCCTCATGGATCTGGTCATCGGGGATGCGTTGTTGGAGATGGGAAAGAAACTGGGTAAAGGAATTCAGGTAGACGACTTCTAATGCGTGGATAAACATAAACAGGGCAACAGTAGAAAAAGAAAAAAGAAAAAGCAAGGATGATTACATTTCGAGCAAGCTATGCCGTCCTTGGTCTCAAATTCTGGGAGTTCTCGTCCTCGTGATCAGATCCCTCACACGGCTTGCCATGCCGAAAGCGTACACGTACCCGAGAGAACCGCCTCCATACGCATGTACGACGTCTCCTTCTTTCTCAATTGTGATACCGCCCCTTCTTCCAGGCCGGAATCCAACAAATATCCTGGACGTCACGGTCGACATCCACCCAAGCGAAGGCATTCCCTGTAATCCGGTTGACCCTGGCCAAAATATCTTTCTTCAGGCTCTGATCAACAGCGGTTTCGGTGCTTGAAGGCTGGCTTGCACCGCCCAGGATGACGCCGCCTGCCGAAATGCGAGGAATGGCGTACGTGTGTTCCGATCCTTGCAGGATGGTGCACTCCCTGACATCGCATTTGACAAACATCGTCTGCCCGCGTACGCTCACGACCTCGTTGTCTTTGGCAAGCTCTTTGGCTCCCAGTCCCGAAGCATTAACGAGGGTACGAGCATGCGTCACAGCACGCAGATCCTCCGTGGATGAAAGCGTGGCTCGAACGAACCTGACACCTCGGCTCCGTAGCTTGGTGACAATCCAGGGAAGGAAGTCGTTCGGGTTGACCCTCATTCCGGTGTAACTAAACCCGATCTTTCCAGATCCGGGTAGATTCGTCTGGGGAAGAAAGCGGAAGTCGGGAAACAGCTGTTGATACCAGATTGATGCTGCGCTGTCGCGGTCGTCGTAGAATTCGGTAATCCGGGTTTCCTTTACCGAGATGCGTGAATATCCAGAAAGGGTACCACACCGGGTGTGGATCCACATACCTTGATTCCTGCCGAAGGGTCTTTCTGAGCCAGTGTCTGGTAATGCCGAAGTGAGTCTCTCTGCATTTCTGCGTCGCCGTCGGGGTAGGGCGCAAGAAAAGCACCAGCCCTGATTCCGTTCAGCAGGATGGTCAACTACAGTTCCTCTTACGAGTAGGCTCCGGAGAAACGAAGGGCCAGGACTGGTTTTCCTACCATGGCGATGACCAGTTGGTCGTCATATTACCGGGCAAGTCTCTTGCAACGATGGTAACCTTGAAGTCGGCGTCCGTAAGAAGCAGAGCGCACGCAAGCCCGACGACACCTGCACCAACAATTCCCACATCTGGTACCGCCCCTGTCATGTTTTATTTGCCTGTGATTGGATTTGTGGTGAGCTGCGATGTATATGTGAGGCACAATATGTTGCCAATGTCGCCGCACAAATTCTTCGGCTCAGAAAAAAAAAGGAAAGAGCTATAGACACATTCACTGAACCACTGATTCAATTTTGCGCTATATATCTCATCTAATATAACGTTTGCGGATTACCATCTGCATTGAAAGCAGGGAGGAAACCATTCGCTCCTCCGATCTCGGAGGCCGACCGTACCCGTGCTATTGAAATTGCTCCCTCTGTTGGCTGATTGGCCAGTTCAGAGCTCCGCGCGTCACTGCGGTTTTATCCGTCGATCAAGATTCCATTTTTGCTAGGTATAAGCACTGCGGCACAGCAATCGATACTTAGCGACAAATCAGGCAACTCTTCCTCTTGCAGATAGTATGGTGTCGGACGGCCACGGTTATTGTAGATATTTCTGAAGTTTCCTTTGTGTCGCAATACCGAAATCCGAAGGTATAAGACCCCGAAAACATACTCTGGCAAATCTGCGGCGTCGGTTTTGACTGCAACGTGGAGGAATTTTCCTAGCAATCCAGTGGAAATAGTCCTGGATTGGCAAAGATTTCCAGCTCCACGTGCATCGGTGAGGATGAAAAGGGGATCACGGAGGACGAAATTCGAGGTTCATATTGTTCAAAATACATACGCTTGAAGGAAGACAGATCGGTGAGAGAGCAATGACGGTGAGGAATGGGAGATGATGGGCGTTTGTTTTCTAACGGGCATCAATGTCAGACGGGACGCCCAACGGACCGAGAGCTAGGATTTTATCACCGTTTAGGAGCGCGTAAGTGAAAGTCCAGGTTGGCCCATTGTTACCTTGGGAGACCATACTTACCAAATCTCCATCGAAAGGGGCACAGTCATTCCTGCTTTGAGAGCATGAGGGTGAAAGGGTGAATGAAGCGGGGGCTGGAGGTAGAAGATATGATTGCTCTGGGTAAGCTGGACTAGTCGGGACGAGTGAATGGTGTACTTGAAGGTCATTTGGGATCAACCAGGATGAGGACGTAAGTGCATGGTGACATACGATCATTTTCCTCTGATCTGCAATAAGGATCGTCGGCGTCAAACAGGACATTCACTTGCCCCAAACCCAGAGAGCAAACAAGAGCACAATCATATATTGACTACCAAACTCCTGCTCAGAACCCAAAAGCCCAGGTCAAATGCAGAGAATACAAAGGGAAAGAGCAGAGGCCCTACACCAACGAATCATCCTCAATCCCAGCAAACTGCGCAAAGCCCAGCGCAACATCATCATCACCACCACGGCTCGCCACCGGCAGCACCATCGCCTCCGGCTGCTCTGCCATCCCTCGGCCCTGCCAGTCCCATCTCTCCGCCTCCGCCCTAACCTCCACCCTCACGTTCCCCTCCTCATCCTGCACCACGCCCTCCCCCGCCGTCGCATCAACAGTCCACGGCCTCCACGGCACCAGCGCCTCGCACAGCACCCGCTGCACCTCGGGCGCAAAGTTCCCGTAGCCGCGGGTCATCAGCTTCTCGGCAACCAGCGCGCCGCCGCGCTCGGCGCCGGCCCGCAGCGTCTGGAT